>JAJEKB010021353.1:705671-717766 GCA_022393335.1 Macrotrachela quadricornifera
TTGAATAAGAAGAAGAGTGATGTGGTTCATATTACCTTGTTTTCTTTAAGAGCACTGGCTAAATGCTCAGCTCCGACATCGCCGATATAATTTCTCCCTAGATCCAGTGTGGTGAGTGTCTGTATAGAATAGTGAATGCATAGTTGAATAAGAAGAAGAGTGATGTGGTTTATATTACCTTGTTTTCTTTAAGAGCACTGGCTAAATGTTGAGCTCCTTCTGCACTGATTTGATTGTAGTTGAGGTCCAATGTGGTGAGTATCTGTATAGAATAGTGAATGCATAGTTGAATAAGAAAAAGAGTGATGTAATTCATATTACCTTGTTTTCTTTTAGAGCACTGGCTAGATGTTCAGCTCCGACATGTCTGATTTGATTGCCCTCGATGTTCAATGTGATGAGTGTCTGTATGAAACAATTAATGCATAGTTAAATAAGAAGAAGAGTGATGTGGTTTATATTACCTTGTTTTCTTTCAGAGCACTAGCTAAATGTTGAGCTCCTTCTGCACCGACTCCATTGTTCTCGATGTTCAATGTGATGAGTGTCTGTATAAAATAATTAATGCATAGTTTAATAAGAAGAAGAGTGATGTGATTCATATTACCCTGTTTTCTTTTAGAGCACTGGCTAGGTGTTCAGCTCCGACATATCTAATTTGATTGCAGTTGAGGTTCAATGTGGTGAGTGTCTATGCGTCATGTCAAACAATGATATAATATAAATAGATTTCTCTGAAAACTTCTCATTGAGCGTGGTTGACTTAATTTAAAATGGGAAAATGTCAGAAAGTACAAACTAATGATAAGAATACAGCAAGATATGTACGATTATCATTGATTTTTTTGTTGTGTTAGCTGATCGTGGCTGTTGTTCAAACATGTTAAATTAAAATAACAAGAAATAGAACGGGTGTCGATTCTGAATAGCTATGCTTTAAGCTCGAAATTAGATTCGTCTTTGTGTAGGCAATTTTACAAATGTTTTCGCATATTTGATTCAAGTAGTAGTAACTCTGTATACAGACACGATCGGTTCGAACCCATGTGTTGAAAATCGACGATTTAATCGCGATGTAGCGCATGAATAATTATTTCGAAAAAAATAACCTTTTTATATTGCCGATACTATCGTCAATTTTTTTGAAAATCGTGATTCATCGCCCAAACCGAGGCGATTTTGAAGACATGGATATCTCTTGAAGTCAGTTTTGTGAATGTAACCGAGGTTATCGAGAACTACTTTATGCTAGATCGATCCGGCAGAGACGCGCAAACTTTCGGAGAATCATGTAGTATCACGAAGAGTTATGTGGAGTTATATATACGGGTTCTCGCAGTTTGTCGTTTCTCTTTTGATTAACTCTCGTAGCAATAGAGGTACTCAAATTCTCGAAAATACTTTCAAGAGAGGAACTCCACACTCGAGTCCGGTGTTAAGGCTCAGTCTCTTGATAATTTATATTACTTTCGTGTTTGTATATTTATCAAAAGAAGCTGTGAAACTTGTTCTTTTTACTTCTACTTCGTTCTCACATTTTACTGAAAATGATCGAATCCAAACGTTAGAATGCTTCGTACATGCCTAATTCTGCAAGCTCGAAAAATTCCAAGATACTCTTCAGTATATCGTTTTTGTTTTAGAATGGGAAATTTTGAATGGAAAAAAATAATATTAGTGCAACGATGATGAAAATATGATTTAATATTGAAAATTAAAGATTACCTGATATCGATGATATGTGTCTATTATAAGGTTCAGTCTTGTGCACACATTTCGACATGATACCAGAATTGTTAGATCATTGAGTTTGTCAAGAATTCTATAGACTAACTCTACCGGCAATGTATTAAATGATGAAATCGTTGTGTCAGCCATAGATGATGTATTTTTTTAAATGTGTGTTATAAAGGAGTTTGTTTCTTTTTATATGTTCGTTTGTGTATGCTGCAAAAAAAGATATAGTTTTCTTATCTTTTCGCTTCTATCACATATAACGTCATGCTTATTTTTCTTTTCGTTCGTTCTTTCCTCCTTTCGTTTTTTTAGGAAGATATTATATTTCTGATGCATAATTGCATGTTGAGATTTTCTCATGGATTCAAATTTTTAAGTACATGTCTTCTATGTTTCGATATATATATATATACAAACTCTTTTGTGAGAGCGATTTGCGTGGCAAGCGCGACAAGCGAGCATTCTAAGTGTGTACATTGTGTCATCGAATTTCTTCTGATGGTGCAATTTTTCTTTTCTTATACATAAATACAAGCATGTGATGAAGATGGTGAAATTTCAAGGCTTTATGTAACAAAACAACATATTCGCGACATATTTGTGCCGCGAAGACTGTAAATGCCGATGATATTCCCAAGGATTTTTCGAGAAAAACGATCGAAAACAATTGTAGAAGACCAACACCAGCACCACAAGCTGATGGTGGCCAAGCAGCCAAACCAAAAATATGTCTTACTGCTTCATCTGGATGAAGAGTACCTCTACGTAATAAACTTGGATTTAAATCCGATTTCCAAGGAACAGTAAATTCTAATCGAATTGCTGCACCGAGCAAAACCACACCAAAGACAGTATGAAGAATAGTACTATTGACATGAATTACATCAGATAGACATCGAAGAACCACCCAAAGCAGTAAAAAGTGAATTGACTATACCAGAACCCCTAGAGAAAAAAAACCAAAACAACAACAACAACAACAACTAGGACTTCTATCGTGAATAGAAAAAAATAATTATGAAAAATACATTTGAACAAAAACTGTTCTTGGACAACTACCCGATATCACCATTCCTAATCCAATTAAAGTACCTCCCAACACATAATGAAGAACTAAAAAATACAAATAAGAATATCCATTGATTATTTAAACAATGCTTTACTACCACGACGACTATTATGTTTAATATAACCAGCAAGAATTTTACTATATAAAGCACTTGAACAGATGACTAGGAATGCCACACTTAACATTGATGCTCCAACAGCAGCTAAGAACGTTTTTAACATTGCAAAACGTTGAAATAACATTTGTTTACGAATTGTTGGTGCTACAAATACCGTTCCTTTGTTCATAAAAAATCCAAATATAATACTAAAAATTATCGCACAAAGAATACTACGAATATCCATTAAAACTGTTTTCATTCCTCCAGAATTAGGTTTATTAATTAATACCATATTCGCGTTCGAGATATTATTATTAATATTAGAAAATTCATCAACGAAAACAATGATTTATAAATGCAAATAAAATAAACTTACATTGAATTCTGATTTTGTTATGTCAACATTGGGGCTTTATCAAATTCGAGTTTTACTTTATGTCGTTTGTTAGTATCACTTTTCCCCATTATTCATACCCTCAATTTAATACAAAAAAAATGACTTACAAATCTACAAAAAAGAAAAAGACAAGCATGATACTCTAAAAACATCAGTATATATTTTTTTAAAGGTGAGCAAAATGAAAAAAAAAGAAAAAGTATATGGTATCATATTTGAATACGAGACTTTGGCCTGACCTTGCTATACGTTGAGATTGAGTCAAAGCAAAGGATAAAATGCATATTATCAAAAAATCGTTTTTCCTTGTTCCGCATTAATGCAAGGGTATAGAATCAGTTTTGTCTCTACACACACATTTACATTCATATAAATGATTGCTAAACTAAGTTGAGTAACACGTGTATTTGTTAGACAATGGGAAGAAACACTTGAGGACTACTCAATATCGTGCTGTGATGGCCGAGCGGTTTAAGGCGTCTGATTGCTAGTCAGATGGGGGAAACCCTTCGTAGGTTCAAATCCTACTCGCAGCGTTTGTTTTTTGCATTTTAAACTTTCTTTCACTTACGCAAGCGAACTTCATTCTTGCATAAGTTCACCGTGATGTTCTGTTTTTGACGAAAGTATTGCTGTTTGAAGAACGAGAAAAAAAAGAATAAGACGTCAATTTTTTTCTTTTTTTATTTGCTTCTAACTGGGATCATTCGATCCTAACAGTGCGAGTTATAACCAAAAAACAACGAAAACACCAAAGAGAAAAGTACGTTCATCAATATAGAGAAACAAACACAGATGAGAGAGACAAGAGAGAAAAAGGAAAAAAGAAAACGATTAACAAAACGTTTCAGGGACAAACTGCAGCAACTGTATATCGTTTAAATTAAACTCGGGAACAGAAGAGTTTGAGGGGATAGAGGACAACCAAGTCATAACCTTCTCAAGGATAGAGAGATGAGGGACAAATCTTTTTGATTTTCTCAATGCTTTAATCGAAAACTCTCCAGCTAGCCAGCTTTTACGGAATTCACAGAAATTTGCCTATTCAAACAAGAGAAAACCATCTGTAGAGTTTGATAAAGTCTCAAGATATTTGTTCCAGTATCTGGAACATCGATCCTCTAAGAACAGTTCATCAAGTGCATGAGCAAAAAAAATTTCATTCCATTGCAGACAGCACAGAGTTCTGCGGAGAGAGGAATAATAAAACTTATTTAGATCTTCCTGTTGTTCTCTCGTCAGAAGGGGATAAACAGGGTAGATCCACGTGAAGATTGGTAGAACATGCGAATAGAAAAGGACTTTTCTAAGATAAGGATTGGAACATCCAAATAATTTAAAAGAACGAATTAGAGAAATTCTTTTTCGTACGGTGGATTCAACATGTCTGATTCGTTTGCCTCACCCTAGTTTCGAAGAAATTAAGTATCCAAGATACTTGTATTCTTGTTTCCAACAAATTAAATCATTGTCATTTCCGAATGAAATACTAAATTTTGGTTTACCAATAGCTCGAGCGCTGAACAGTGCTTCAGTTTTCGATCTATTCATAGGTTGATCAGATAAACAAGCATAAAATACAAGATGATCTACAAAGGAATTAATTTTTTTTGCTAAATCAATGCACTGGTCGGTATAACGAATACCAACTTGACCAGCTAAAATGGCGGCAACGTCATCGGCAAAAAAATGACTGGTACACGAAGAGAGAAATTGACCCATGTCACAGTGATACGAGATAAATAGAGACGGAGTAAGAACACTTCCTTGTGGATCGCCTATTTCAATTGAGAAGCAACGAGATTTTCTACCGTAAATTTCAACAAAACCTCTTCTATTAGAGTTAGCCAAACTTCTATCCAATTTAGGAAAAAAGAAGGAATACCAAGTCTACGGAGCTTCCCGATGCACCTCTGGTGCCAGAGCTGGTCAAATGCAGCACGAAAATCTATAAAAATTGTACAGACAGGGGAACTATTTGACATAAGACTATAAATATCATCTAAGAATAACAATAACCGGGTTTGAAGATGGAATTTCTCCCTAAACCCTGACTGGTTATCAGGAAGTAAACCACGACGAAAAAGAACATCACGAAATCCAGTCAAAAATAATTTTTCACCAATTTTAAGAAAAGAATCAATAAGAGAAATAGGACGCGTTAGAGAAGGTGGGCAGATTGAATTCTTTTTAGCAAGCAGTATCATTCTAGTATCCCTCCAAGAACTAGGAAGAATAGCATTTTTAAAAGAATGATTGTATAGTTTAAGAAATAACGACCAGTAGTTCAGATCTAGAGAATTAAACATAAAATTGGAGATGCTTTGTGCATCGAGAGATTTCTTTTCACGTTTACCCTGTACAGTACTGATTAATTCATCCAGAGTTACTTCGGGAATAACTTCATCAATATTATCAAATTCTTCTCAATTATTCCATGCTATTAATAATCAACGAGACATAAATGCGTTCGTAGATGCTATTATAGGACAATCAATATTCATCGTGAAATCTTGTTTGATTGACAACAACAAAAACATTCGTAACACTTCGTCCTGTATTGCTATATCGATTCTTTTTCAAAAAAATCCATCGAAAAGTTCATCCATATAGAAAGTTTATTGAACAATACCTCTTCCAGTCTCATTCGACGGAAATCAATACGTTTACAATAACGTACCACAAATATTTGGCTACAATATGGTGAACAAAAGAATCATTTTATGAAATAATAACGTGATGGTATCCTCTTGGTTTTTTTCAAACATGACTAGCTATCGTTCAATGTCAAAGTAGAAAATCGAAAAATATCGAAATTGAAGTTTTAATTATACAAAGCAATCTATGGCATTTTTATTCATCTGTTCAATCTTAAACTAGATCTAATTGTAACAAACAATAGAACCAATGATTTATCTGTTTTTCTCAACGTTTGCAAATAGCTACAATACTTTAAGATCATTTTGTAATAAAGAAAATTCTTTTCTTTCCTCTTCTATTTTGCCGCACACGTCAAGGGGAAAACATCTGACTCCATGACTCCATTTTGACTCCACTTGACTCCACTTGACTCCACGCTGACTCCAAGGGACTGGAGTCAGATGTTTCCCCCTTGCGTCTTATAGAAACACAGTCATCAATAACATCCAATTTAGTTCACCAAATGATAGATGATATCGATGCAATTATTAAAAAGTCGAACGAAACCGTCGAAATAGCTCCAGTGACTTGCACCAAATCGAATGAAATCAACAGATTTCAAGTCTTAAAGAAAGATATTATTCATCAGGCTATCCTTACTAATCGTAGAATGGCAGAGAATTTGAATAAAATCATTGAAATCGAACAGAATAAATTTTCACTAAAGAACAGATACATGGCCTCAACATCGGAATGGCAAAATATGGTATTCAATTCGATTGAGATCCGTCGATTACACATGATCGAACGTGCAAATTTTATCATAAAACATAAAATGGTAACATGATTTAATATAAGCCATGACCTTAATAATAAGTAGAACCTAATGCATGCTTTCAAGAAAAAAACATATACTTATCTTATTCCACAAATTTCTTTTGTTTAACTTTCAAATGTTCTTTCCAAATGAAAACCATTGTCTTTCAATCTTTTGAAATTATTCAGTTATTTCTTCATTTTGATTATATAATGAGGGATCATCTGATATATTTCTTTCATATTTTAGATATTTTATAAATACTAATCGTACAAAATAAAGCATAAATAAACCGCTGATTCAGTATTAAATTGAATACACATTTGAAATAACAATAACTTTGGAGTACACCATGAGTCCAAGTCCTCTCTATTTAACTGACACAAAAATTAACCAATTCAGCACTACAGCCCCAAGGATAAGAAATTGATCCATTCCAATAAATCTTAAGATAAGTTTCCATTAAAATTTTTATCTGCGGTCTTTTTAGATGACTAGCTTGATTTACTCACATAATAGGATGAGATTTGTACTCTGGTAACCAAACCTTGTGTTTGTTATCTATATTTAGACAGCCTTCGATAGAACTAAAAAGGAAACAATCAAATTAACTGGAATGGATTTAACAGAGGAAAGTAAACATTATTTTCCTCCAATCATCTATTCTGTTGGCACAGTTTTCTTTCTTCTTTTATCTCATTGATACGTAATTTCGTTTTTCATTTTCATATAAGTTAACAAATATATCCGTGCAATGGAATATTTCCATGTCTTCACTATGTATTTCTCTTTTCTCCGCAATAAGATTATTCTAGAACGAAATAATACTATCTGAAATTGTGTCCTTACATATTTGCACGTCTCTCTTTATAATCTAACAAAACAATGCCTCACCACTCATGTATTAGAAGAGGAATGTTATGCGATCCTCCCATTTCTCATTGTGTATACATGTTTCCACCAAATGCAAATGCGAAATACATATTAGAGCCCATTACATCCCATCATCATATAAATATCAACTGCTTCTTCCTTTTATATTATTCATTACGACTAAAACATCACATCTAGTAAGTTAAAATACACATTTTTTGTTTAGCTTATTATCATCATAGAAATCAAAACCATATTCAATACTATACGGTATCCCACATCTAATAATCATTATTAATTATTATTTGCTTGAACAGAGAGATCATAATCCACTCGATGAGATAATCAAACTATTTTATAGACCATCACCTTCTACTTTCCATAAGAATACCTATATAAATTTCAAACTACCACCGAATAATAACGCTCTCTTCAATCATATCAATGGGAGCCAACTAGTCAGCTTCATAAATAGACAAAGGAATTATATTAAGAGATATTATTATTATCTTCTCGACCAGTTATGTTATATTCGATTTATTTAATAATGAATTTTCTTTCTGTATGCAGATATCTTTAACCACTCGATAAAGATCTTTAATAGGATCGAAACCGGTCATGGTAGTTCTTTCTTATACTCACACCCTCACCTCGATGATTGGGACAAAGGCGTTATCAAGCTGCTATTAAACACGCGAATGCTGATGAGCTGCAGAGTTTTTGTTAGATTCAGAGGCGGTCAAACATTTATTCCAGTTGGCAAGGATGCTTTGCCGGATGTCAGCGAGCTCTTGAGCTCGCATATGTGCTGCCATAAATAAATATACTTCGAATTCTATTTGTGTGGCATTATCGGGCCGGCCCTTCGATTTATGACGCGTGGTGAGAAATAGCCGAAGAACATTTTCTGTATGCGTTGTGTTATCAATTAAATCAATGCGACGTACAATATACGTGTCATATCGAATCGCGAAGAGTTCATCAATAATAATGCCGTCTTCTGCCAGAACGATGTAACCCTGAGGACGCATTTTAAGACGATCGTATCTATTACCCACATGATACATACCAATGATCTGGACAAGACTGATATCGCGGTTTGAATCTAATTGACTTTGCCATGTTTGACCGTTGAGTTGAATTATTTGTACTACGCGGTTCATCCAGTCAAGGCCATTATGTGATGAATTATATAAGGCACAGGAAATGGCCAAGAAGGATACACTTACAGTAATCACACCAATGCCCGGCCACAGCAATCTTACTGTACCGTTACTTATTCCATACTGAATCACAATGAAAAAACAAATGCCGCTTAGTATGATCATAACAATAGCAAAGATCAATATAATCCAGGCTGCACGCATCATGTGCTTTTTGTACACTTTGATCAACCTTGGGATAATATTAGCAGGATTACACGGAGGTATAGAAGTTGTAGTGGTACAGTTTGGCCCCAATTGCTCATCAGTCGCATGAGTAGTAGTAGTGATAATGCCGAAGGCAGTCAAGTTGAGACATGTTTCGCCACCGTAGGTTGTTTCTACGGCGGGGTCTAGAGATAAATTGGTAAATTATAAGTGAGACGCTATATTCTAAACAATGCGCTCACCTTTCGTATCAATAGAGTCATTTTCGTTCTTAACCAGATGGAGTCCTTGCATTGATTTATTCATTTCAAGATAAGATTCACTAAACCAAGCACTTTCATTCAATTTTAAAATATCTAAATCTCAATGGAAATATCTTAGTTACTAAAGATAATACAGGGTGTCCGAGAAAGTTATATACACTTTGTCTTTTTTCATTTTTCTCTCCGTACATTAATATTTAGATCTCATATTTCTAGCACATGTATCTCATAGACAGTGATGCTCCAGTAAGCAGCATGTCTTCGATTTTGTATCACAATAGTTTGTTGAAGAACACATAAATCTTGAGGTTGTGGGTGTTTCTTCGTTACTCACGATTAAATAGTTTCACACAGAGGATTAGTGGTAATTCCAAAAATCTGCTGAGAAAATTATCTAAAAATGCAATAAATCATCAATAAAAGCACATGAAATTATTTTAATCTAGATTATTTATCTGTTTATATTAGCCTATGCCGGATTATATATTGCCACTAACCGCTCTCATTTTTCTTCGTCTTTTATTCAGTGATTGTGAGGGCAAGAAAAAAGAAGATGAGAGGAATAGAAGAGCAGAAGCTAAGACATGTATTCTATGTCTTTGAGAGATAACCTATACACCTACTCATAATTATCATATAGATTGATATGTCACTCTCTGATCTTTACCGGTATGTGTCAGGCAAAGAAAACGCCCACAAAACTCTATTCACCATATTTACGAGCATCAAGAGTCGATTGAATGGATATCATCTTCATTATCGATATTTATTCAGGATGAAGGAAAAGATGAACAACAACGACTGTCGATATTTACATTGACTCAAGAGAGATGAAAGAAGAAGAAAAACTCTATTGGGAGAAATAGATCCAGATGAATAATATACAGAACAGAAAAAAAGAACCGAGAAAACAAATCGCAATATCAGCAAAATCACATCGTGCCTCCACTTTAGTGAACATGAGTCATAGAAGGAAAGAATATATACTCAATAAATGTACCATTCCTTTTTCGCCGATTTTTGTTTTGTCTCGTTCTCTGTATGATGTTATCGTAACATAAAAAGAATGAGAAAAGATAACGAACAAGGCTAAAAATCTTCTCGTGTTTATTCTTACGTTTTTCCGTTCTCGGCGCTACAGACTATAGTGGCAAACACTTTCTCTTCCGTTGCTGCTGCTGCTGCTGTGTAATTATTATTTTTCATTTCCATGTGCATAGAGTTCAAAGAATTTGTGCGTGTGTGTCTCAATAAATGAGAAAAAATACATAGATGACAAACTGATCGATGACAAATGATGAGGACAATAAGGGAACCAAGATTATCTGTAATGTATGAGATTGTATATATCTTAAGATTTTAATTAATTTTAATGAAAATCTTGAGGGTGAGAATAGCTACCATGATCGCGATTCTCGTTCAGTTTTATTCAATGTTTGATTGATTTATGTGTGTTTGTGGATTTGGATTGCTTTGTCTAGTTTAGATATCCGTTGCATCATAGTGATTTTTTAAGCTTAAATGAATGAATGCAAAAGAGAATTCTAATTAGTTATGAAAAATTTTTTTGGAAGGTTCAAGGGGAAGATAGTTTTTTGAAGTCTTAGTTCATCGTAATAAAGACGGAAGTAAAATAGGTTTTTCCAAAGAAATAGTAGACAGAGAGTTTCAGTTGAGTGTCAAGTGTCATTTGATGCATTTTAGAGATCAGTCTTAGATAATCGATAGTGGATAGTACGATAATATTAGTGTTTATGTTGGAAGTTGTGGTTAATCTGCTTGTTCTGTTTTCTTTGTTTTTTTTCGGTCGCTCTAAATGAGAAAGTTTATTGTTGAATAGTTCTTCTAAAGATAGTATTAATAGATCTTTGATATACTCACTTTCGATGGGTTTGTTCTGTAGTAAAGTTCTTCTTGGTCGTTTTCGAATTAATTCATGTGTTGCACTACGACGATTACGATTGCCAACAATCAGTCTTATATTCATCGTTACTGGATTTCCGAAATAATCTTCATATAGCTTATGCATATCGCATTTAAATGAATGAAAACATTTTTCATGTGTATAATGGATGAATAGTCTATCTTCATCAGTTTTTAGCACTTCTGTCGTTGTTGTTGCTGTTCTTTTGGATAATCCGATTGTAAGATAATTTGTCGCGTTCTTATCTTCAGTAGTAACATTTGTTTTAATATTGCGGAAGACTTTTTTCGATTTTCTTTTCGATGGTACCAATGTTATTTTATTACGTAGAAGAAAATATTGATTGTCATCGTCAATCAAAGGTAAAAATGATGATGAATTAAGATATCCCAAGGAAAATTTTCGAAATTGTTGCTCAATAAATGATGATGGATAATTAGAAAAAGAAAATTTTATTAATAAAAAATCATTTTCATCGATCAATGGATATTTCAATATGACCCACCCGTTGTTTAGTAACATTAATTCCAAATAGCGTTGTTCATCTTGAAAGGCTTGAAATGTGGATGAATATCGAACAGCTCGAGCAAGAGCCGTTTGTACAATATTTCCAAAGACATGTCGAGGATGATCAGATAGAAACGGAACTACATACGGTTCAGCAGCTGGTTTATGATAGACAGAGGTTGTTAATATACCATTATTATTTGTTATCTCAAGATCAAGAAATGATACACGATGACTAATTTGATAATCGAATTTAATATTTGTATGCCATGTATTGGCAAATTTTAAGAAGGCTTTTAGTTCATTTTCAGATTTGTTCCAAGTAATAATAACATCATCAACATATCTACAATACAGGGTGGCCCAAAAGTCACTTTACCGAGAAAAAATTGAATATC
>JAJEKB010021353.1:797766-846716 GCA_022393335.1 Macrotrachela quadricornifera
TCAGACAAGAATCTTTTTTTTTTCTTTTAAAAAGAATCTTGTCTGAACGTTAAATATATCTTGAATATCTTATAATTCTTGCCTGATTCTTTTATTTCTGATTCATCAGCCGAGATTCTTGTCATCTTAAGATCCAGACAAGATTCTTTTTACTTTCCTGTTGAAAAGAATCTTGCCTGGATACATGAATCTTGTCTGAAAGTAAAGAAAAACAAGAACCTGGAAAGAATAGGGCAAGATCGTCGATTGGTGTGAATGGTAATCGAAGACAAGAAATTCAAATCTGAAATCAGTTGCATAAAGATTTTTTGAAGGTCAATTTTTCAAACAAACGACAAATTTTTAACAAAAAGCATTTATTTTTTATGAGATTTGGTCAAAGGCAGTTGCGGTCGAGAAACTTGAATCTAGCTTTGAGTTTTTAATTTTATAAATGAATAGCTTGATGGGAGTTTAGAAACACGATTTCTACGAAAAAGAGTTGAGCGAGTTTTTAGACAAGTGTTACTTGTGGATTTAATATGAGAAATTGAGTATAGACAAAGTTTTAATTGATTCTAATTTTGAAAATTTATTTATAATATCACTCTGAATAATATACAATACAATACATTAAAGATTAATTTTGCCAATCTATTTTGTTTTTGCATGCAACTGGCAAAAGGAAATATTTTATCTCATTCGATTCTTCATATCATTAATCATAAATTAATCTATTGTTTTTTCTTTTCTTTATCAAGGGAAGAAAACCATTCTTCCGTATATTGTGATTAGTTAGTATAATATACAATTGACAATTTGTCTCTATGAAGAAAGAATTCAATAAAGGACACTGTACGATATGACCATTAAATAAGTAAAAGTCAAGTAGATTTACTCAAATTTCTTATGTACATTCTATTCTTTTATTCAATACTTTGATTTCCCTCGTCAGACTGATCATTAAAATAAATAATAAAAAAAGGAAAGAATTTCGTCTTCTTGAATATTTATTTCAAATTGAAAGCAGATTAAATATTAGATTTAAAACCAATTAATATAAAGCAATGCACACGAAAAAGCAATGAGAGAAGATTAAATAAAATATAATTCTTAAGCAAAGCATAATAAGGGTTATCATGAAAAAACGTTAACATTTATTAAGAGCGAAGATAAATTTACTTCGATTGTAAAACTTGATAAATATAAATTTAAACTTCAATTTTCGAATTATATTATAACTACTTTTATCCAACATTGAAACTAACAGATTTCGATCCACTCATAGTGACTATGAATGATCCTGTTATCTCTACAGAGTGTGTTGTAACAACTAAAATATACTTCGTCAAAGTATTCATAAGCACAATAAGCAGAAATTGATAATTGTCACCAGCGTCATCATCAAATGATATTAAATTTTGAGATGGAACAGAAGAATTAAAACTGTTATTGTATATATATCCATATGTATTCATGTTACTATTGCATCTAATAATATAATATCCTTTTATGGATACGTTTAGTTGAATAGCTTCATAATAGTACATGGAACTATTTGAACAACTGCTTCTACGGCAATATTTTTGACCTGAGTTAGTCAAAGCTGATGAATATTGTGATATTATGGCTATTGAACCACCTACAATAAGAGAAAAATATAAACAAACAATCTTGAGAATTTCTATAGAAACATATTAGCCTCAATAAACAATGCACTATAACACTAACCATTCAATATACGACAATAATTTTCTTCTTGTTTTTTTTTCATGTTTCTCTTTGATCTTATTTATTCATTTTTACTGATCTCTGTTCCCAGATGAATGAATCTGACACCGAATCCGATCAGATCTGGTAGAAACCGACTAGTTGACAAAAGCCTATAGGAATCCAGGTTGTGGACCTATTAACAGATCCGTCGGGCAAACACTATTTTCTTATCTGAGTATGAATTAGCATTTTATCCAATATTAGAGGTTGGACAAGTTGTACGATCGGATTTCATCGGATTTCGATAGGGTTTCGTTGGATTATAGATAATCCCAATAGAATCATGATCGGATCCAGTTATTAGAATGATTCTCCTAGGTTGATGAAATTATTATATTTCTTATTTATTATGTTATTCGCTATTTGTTTTATCTCTTAACAAATAAAACATATTCGATTATCAGATCTTACGAACAATCACGCAGATATCACCGTAATCAGATTTAGAAGGTTGTTTTATAATGAACTCTTAGTACGTTACTAACTTAACCTACATTATAAAAGATGTCTGAAGTTACTCATACAAACTCCCGTAAGAATCTCAGAAAATAAAATTTGAGAGGTAAAGCATCCTGTTAGATAAAATATCCTCAACTGAATCAAAATGTCATATATACCGTTTTGTATAGTGACTTACAATTCATCAAATCGTATAAAAAAAAGTTTATATTCTCATGAAGGTAAAACGATTTGAAAGTCTATGTAGCATCTATCAGCATATTATAGTCTTATTAGATCTCTAAATTAGTTTCTTTTTAAATTTTATTTAAATAGAATGTGATATGTTCTTGATTTGTATACGTTTAATAATTCTCGTCGTCGTTTTTATCCTATCGAAAACTGACTAATTTCATGAGTTTCGAATATAATATTTCATTTTTTGGGTATGGGTGCATCCGATACCACGCATCAATTCATAGATGATTAGTCGAAAAACTATCAGAAATGGTTTGGTATAAAGTATTTATAATTTATGCATGTTATCTCTCTTAGAAGTTTAACTTGGTAATCAAATTTACAAATACTTATCGAAAAAAGGCATAATCTTTGATCGGAAGTATACAATGATGTCGTCATATGGAGGCATTCATCTTTTCGATACAAAAAATGTTTAACTAATAAAAATGTACGTATGTTCATCTAATAATTTTCATATAAAAACTCTTCGGAGCTGATAAAAGACAATTTGACTGACAAATCCCTGTAGGGAATAGAAAAATTTCGAAATAAAAAGTTTTCGAAAGAGCAACAGCTGTTCCTCAAATCATATGCCGCTTAATAACCTTTGGTATGTTTGAAAATTCAGGAGATTTAATAAAATAGAAAGCAAATTTGTCTCAATCCATCGTCTTTCTTTTCTTTCGCCCAGAAAAACATGATACATAAACAAACGCGTGAATACGGATTAAAATTTTGTTAAAACGTCATTCCCACGAAATTATCTACGTGTTTTCACGACCTCAGACATATCCAACTGTTCTATATCCGTAAAATTCGCTTAGATTTATGCACCTTTATTCATTTTTTATCGTGTTCTACCTGACTGTGAAAAGGTGACCGTTGTTAGTAGTGGTGTGACCATTCTGGGGCCAGCTATGGCTCAGTCCCATCACCGGTCTCTTGAGTTCTATCATCTGCAGTTTCAACTTATCAAATGTTCAAAATCAGAATAAATGAAAATCAATTAGAACATTTTCTTTGAATTCTCAATTACTGGAGGCGTACGTGTAATTAAACTGAATATAATGAATCTCCCTCTTTTCATAACTAAAACCGTTGACAATTTATTGATGATCTTTTGGGAATTCATAAAAATAGCTGAATTATATTAAAAGAAAAAATTATTTTTTCGTTTATTTTTGTGGTGTGTTTTTCTTATATACGATCAAACTGGTTATCCATCTAGAATAGCAGACGTCCACATATAAGCTTTGAAATTTTCCAATATCAAGTCGCTGCATATAACAATGGTCAGTACTTAAAAGAGATCAAAATCAGTCTTGAGCCGTTAAATAATTTATTATTTTAATATTTGAATCCCTAATACGTCAACGAACAGTCTATACTTTGGATTTGATAGTCTTGTGTGAAGGTCTTTATCTTCATGCGATTATGTTTAGTTTTATTGACTAACAACATAAACACCTTTATTATAAATCTATTTCTCTCTTACCTGAACGGTATCCGGCATCAACTGACATTTGTAAATTTCCACCGATGCCAATAGTTGATTTTATATAGCACAAGTGCGTATTTCGAGACCAACTGAAAGCATTACAACTGGCATCTGCTGAGCATTGAACACAACAATCTGCATACGTTGTTTGGTTTGTTGCTAAACCAAGATTATTTCCTGGGTAGTCCCAATCATGTTTCATCACAAAGTTGTCACAAGTAACTAAATATAATGAAATGAATATAAAATATTATAGACGCATTTTTAGTCTAATAGTTAAAAAATAGTATTTTAGAATGATTTTTCGATAGAGTGAAAAATCAGAATCTGAAGAATGTAATATTGATTTCCAATTGAGTCATTCTATTACACTGAAGAAAAATATACCAAATAAATTCTGTGAGGATTCATATAGCTATGCTATACATAGAGTGTATCCTATTAAAACACATCTATTTAAAAAGGAATACCTATCGCTTAAATTCTAGAGGAATAAGCATTTGAAAAGAAATATTAGAAATATCACACAAGTATATGTTACTATATCATATTATCGATGTTCAAGACACATCTTTTGATAAAATTAGAATTTATCTTCTCTATCGTTTCGTTACCTGTACGATATCCAGCATCAACTGACATTTGTAAATTTCCACCATTGCCAATAGTTGATTTGAGATAACACAAACTCATATTTCTATTCCAGGTAAATGCATTACATCTTACATCTGTTGAACATTGTGCACAACAATCTGCATATGTAGTTTGATTTATCCCTGGTCCAAAATCATTTCCTGGATAGTCGTAATTGTGTTTCATCACGAAGTTGTTACAAGTAACTAAATACAATAAAATATCATAGTCGAATTTTTATTCTAATAGTCAGAGAACAGTTTTGTAGGATAAATTTTCAATAGAGTTACCATATTACAATTTACTCATTCTGCTACATTACAAAAAATCTATATTAGATGATTTCTGTGTGAGACCGCATAACCTTGCGAAAATTTCCGAGTATTGTATAAATACATAAAAATTCGTTAGAAGTTTCATGATATCATAAGTACGGTATAACAAATTTTTCAGATTTTTAGTCACAACGAGTTTAGTGTTGAATATTGAGAAGTATCGTCTTGAGAAAGTTAATCACTTATCTGATCTACATTGTCTTTGAATCAGAAAGATAGCTATTAACTATTGAAAAACTCAACAAATGATATCCATTTTATCCGGTATATTTCTTATTTTAGGCTATAATAATGTGTGTATAATAAGAAAGTATAGACTTGACCGCATCATATGATATGTTAATCATCAATGACAAATATGAATAAAAATAAGAAAAATCTATGAGAAAATCAATATGATTCATTTTTTTCATTGCAACCGACAGTCAGAATAAATCGAATTTTTATCTATCGATTATTTTTATACACATTGACACACATGAATTCAACTATTGTTTAAATATTGAAAAGTTCATTTACACAGCAATGCATATCGTTAATGTTCTATCATATATGGAACCAACGCTCTCGATAATTTATAGGAGTGTGAGGGGCGAAAAATTTCTCAGACATTTAGGTAAATTCCTGAATTTTTAAAATTTTTTTCATAAAAATGCTGCCATCACCGCCATCGTGGCAGTGGCAGTGCCGCGATGAACATCTCTGCGTTATAGACACATTATCGAAAAAAACCAAAGTAAAATAACGTAAAGTAGAAATATTCAGGAACAGGATATACCAATTGACTATATGTGTTTTAATTTCATGTGATTTTCCTTCGAATGAACTTTTTTTTAGAAAATATCAAATTCGTTTCTTTACATTTTTTATATTTAAGTCAATGCTTTCGATGATCATTTCAATGACTTTATAATTAGAACTAGCAGAAAAATCAATAAAAGCATTCAAATATAGAATGTGCATATTCGATGAATTTTCTATGCTTAATTTTAATCAATTCTACTCAGATACGGACAAAAATCAGTTATGCTCTAGACTTTTTCGATTTGAGTTAAACCACTCCATGAAACGAATGCTAAATAAAGATTTATTTGGAAATTAGTATACGAATATTTGATATGAAAATTTAGCTATTGACTAAGTGAATAAAACAAAAAGTGAAATGAAGAAAATTTCAAAAATATATTTTCGCGAATGTCTCGTATGAAAAATAAACAGTTGAGTGATATAAAAGGAAAAAGTATAATTTAATTTCAATATGATTGTTAGATCTTCACAAGTTAGTCAGAGTATTTATTGAGAAATGAAAACAAATTTCTAACGAAATTTATTACCATCTCTACCTCTTTCTCGTTATTCATCTTGTGACACTTCACTTCTCCATGTGATCGCTACATATGACTGACTCTTATTGTCTATCTACTCTATATAAGTGCATGTTCTATATGTGATAGGGACAATTTATTATGTGAAAAAGGCAAACAAAGCGAGTATCAATATCTCATCACTTTTGTCATGACATCTCTTGATACAACTAGAATTTTTCTTCTCTATCGTTTCGTTACCTGTACGATATCCAGCATCAACTGACATTTGTAAATTTCCACCATTGCCAATAGTTGATTTGAGATAACACAAACTCATATTTCGATTCCAGATAAATGCATTACATCTTACATCTGTTGAACATTGTGCACAACAATCTGCATATGTAGTTTGGTTTATTCCTGGTCCAAGATTATTTCCTGGGTAGTCCCAATTGTGTTTCATTACAAAGTTGTCACAAGTAACTAAATACAATAAAATATCATAGTCGAATTTTTATTCTAACAGTCAGAGAACAGCTTTGTAGGATAAGTTTTCAATATAATTAACAGATGATAGCCTCAACAATATAAAATTGACTTACAATTTACTCATTCTGCTACATTACAGAAAACCTGTATCAAGTGATTCGTGTATGGGATCGCATAACTTTGCGAAAACTTCAGAGTATCATATAACAATTCGTACAGATTTTATCTCATTTGTAATCCAGACAACTGTTACTGAAATAGTAACTCATTTGTTTTCTCTCCATAATAAATATAGATAATGAATTACCATAGTACATTTTCATCTAGTGAAATCATTTAGTTTCATCTAATAAATTATCAAAGATATTATTGAAATACAACAAGTACTTTCAATTAAAGATAACGATATAAATTATCACAAACATAAATAAATATACTTAATTAACTCGCAAAATATAAATCAATGAACACTGGAATGATAATAATCGTAAATTTATACTTGAAATCCTTGAAAAATGGTGTTAGATCTATTCATAATATTTTTTATTTTATAATTGAATACAATAACATGAAGAAACTCAACTGACGAAGGAAGGGTTCTAATTGTCCAATCGCTTTTGAGTCGAGACTATGTACGTTATGTCGACCCAAATCAGTTCTTAATATCTTGAAAAAAGTTCAGGCCGTTGGCTTATTCCTATGGAGATATTACACTTTTACAGCACTTTTTTAAATAAATGCCATGGTACTTCCAGGGATATCAGAAAAACTTATTTTCAAATTTCGACTTGAAAATTTGGATAGAGACAGACTTCAATGAGAATAGTTTATTGTGGATGTTTTTGAGAATTTTTCATCTGCTTTTATCGTAAAATAGGAGCATAAAATTTGCCAGTTTATAGAGACAAGCTATTCATAACTGTATCCAAGGATAGAAAGGGAGAAAAAAATCTTTAATAGTCGCAGTAAACTATTCTCATTGAGATCTATCTTTATCCAAAGTTTCAAGTCGAAATTTGAAAATCAGTTTTTATGATATTCCTGAGGGGGACCATGGCATTTATTTAAAAAAGTACTGTAAAAGTGCAATATCTCCATAGCAATAAGCCAGCGACCTGAACTTTTTTCAAGGTATTCAGAACTCATTTGGATCGACATAACGTACATAGTCTTGACTAGAGATGTGCAGGACCAAGACCGAAGTGAAAAACTTCATCGGGACTGACACGGGACCGCGATCAGAAGAAAGAAAATCTGATAAAACTTTAACTCCAGTGTATAGTGAAATATTCTATGATTTTAACTGAATTATCTTATAAATCAGATGAATCAAAACATGTCGAAGTGCACTAAGCAAAAGGAGTACTAGCGGTTAAGAAAATAAATGAAAAAAACGAAAGTATTAAAGAGCGATAGTCGTAGAATTGTTTGAGATGCAATCCAGATAAATTCTGGAATAGTTTTCTGTAGACTGAGATCGAAGCCAGAAAGATAGCTATGTGTGCTAAACATCTAGTTGAAAAGTAAATCTGAATTAATCTGTAAGAGTTCCAGCTTTCGTAAGTGAACTTTTATTGATTCATTCAATATTCGCGAAAGTTTTATCTGATATAATTTCATATATAACAGCCCTTTAAAAGAATTATTGTCAAGTGAGACACTACTAGTTCTTCTTTCCAATAGTACCATATATACTTGCTGTATGCTATCATAATTTCATGGGTTCCTGTTTGCATTAAGGAACAAACGAAAGAAACTGATCAAACTATTCACTGAAGCGCATATTTACAAGCAAAATGAACATCAACGACTATATTATTTATTTCAAAGCGTGACTGAAGTATTACTGTAATAGTTCAAGAAAAAATCAAAAAATCACTTTAATATGTTAACCGTTTGATCGAAGTCTCCCAGTCCTGATCAGTGCTTTTGGTTTTAAAGTTGTCAAAAATATGAATTGAACTTTTACTGGAACCGTCGTGACCATCATGTTGATACCCAGGTGGACTAATCCGAGAGTCGGATCCGATAGGCTTTAAAGACCATGCATAAGTAGTGCTTAAATCACTGCTCAAAAAATTTGCAACAACTGACACATTTCCGACGGAATCCAACGCAATTCCGTCACCCGAAATCCTGTCGGATGGTTGGATCTTATCGAATCCAACATCGGATTTGTTCATCTGGTTAGATAGAAATGTTTTATCGAAAATGTCTTGAATAAAAATTTATAAAGCAGGCTATTAAATTATAAAAAAAACGTGTAAATCATTTGAACCACTCGAGTTTATTTACTTTCACTTCGCAATCCAAATTTGGAAACACTATGTAAAGTCACTGGGATCGGGACCACACTAAACATCTTTACCGGGACTACGACCAGGATTAAATAAATTTTACTCGAATCGGGAGCAGTACGGAATCAAAACAAAACACCTTCAGTGGAACCAGACCGGGACCAAAACAACCTGGTCCCGCACATGTCTAGTCTTGACTTAAAAGCGATTGGACAGTTTGGACCTTTCCCTCATTATTATAAAATAATAACAGCAACTAACCTCAATAATTGGTAAAGTAAAATTAAAAATATCTTCTTAGTTTTATATTTGTATTTAATAATGAGAGAACTTTTGGTTAGACCTAAGTATAGATTTCGGATTAGTCTGGTTTGCATCGCATTGACAAAAAAGATTCATTTTCATCGGCTCAATCGTATCAAACCTAACTGAATTTAATCTAAAATATATCGATGCGATTTTTATATTATTTATATAACAGAATGTTTTTTTTTGTGACTATTGATTAAAGTATTAAGTTGAGCATGCGTCAAATATTTGTCATAGTAATTTCATTTGAATTTTCAACGAATAGAATTGACTATCTCATGAATAAATCATTGAATAGTTTTCATGTACACACAATTCTTCTTCTTATAGAAATAAGTATATGTCGTTAATGTATAGATCTTTTTATCTCATTTGCCATTTCGTTACAATCAAGTTAATTGAGAGCATAAGACATTTGATCAATTAAATTTTTTTTATTCTAACCGATTATTTCAATGATTTTATAGTAAAAACTAGCAGGAAAATCAATCGGATACGAAAGTAAGAATACAATGCTTATGTTCGATTCTATTCGCAAAAAGAAAATATTTTATTGTGCTATGAATCTTTTTTTTTAAACTGATTTATATTAATCTATAAAAAAAATTCTAAGGAAAAGTTCATTAGAAAAATCGATACGCAAACATTTCATATTAAAATTTAACTAATGAGTAAAATAAATAAAAAAAAGAAGATGAATTGAAGAATTTCAAAGATATTTTTACGAATATTTTGCATGTGAAATAGATCTTTTAACAGAAAAAAAGCGGATGGTGCCTTTCCAAGAAACTTAAAAAAGTTTCTCGAAAGTGGCAAATTTTCTCAATATTGAAGAAATATCTATTTATTTAATGACTGAAGGTGAAGACAAATATTGTCAAATCTTTTTCCATTTTTCAGCCGATTGTCTATTATAGATTTTTGAGGCGAAAAACGCATTTATTGCAAAACCGAGCAGGCATCAAATCGAGAAAAGTAAAAACTATAAAGAAATTCTTATGTAGTCATTAGACTTATCTAAATCGAATATAAAATTCATTTGAAAAGGAAAATCTATAATTTAAATATGAGAGAATCCAGTATTTTTCATCAAAATCTATGATTCATGTTCAATATAGATCTTTTGCAAAAAATACGATTATTATAATCAAGAGTTTCTTACCAGAACGATATCCAGCATCGTCTATCGTAGACGAATTTCCTCCATTGCCAACAGTTGATTTTAGATAGCACAAACTCATATTTCTATTCCATGTAAATGCATTACATCTTGCATCGATTGAACATTGATAACAACAATCTATGGCAGTACTTTGGTTTGTTGGTAGACCAAGATTATTTCCATAATAAATCCAATTCGGTTTTCTGATGAAATTTGAACAATCACCTAAATAGAATTCAATGTATAAAGTATTTTCGAATGATTTTTCGACAGAACGAACAAACTGATATGTTAACAATTTAAAATTGATTTCAAATTTATCTATTTTGATAGATTGAAAAACAATTCTGATAAACAAGTTTTTAAGTATAATGAGTTTGGTAGCGAGTATTCAAATGTATTGTCATTAAGAAAGTTTATCATTTAATTGTTTTATATTGACTTTACCCAGGTCGAACATGGTCTGTCGTAAACGACCATATACGGACCGTATACGACTGTCGTGACCGTATTTTGCCGTAAATCAGCGTATTGCCTGTCTCAGTATTACGACCGTATTTCTCTGTATCGTTTACGGAGAAATACGATCATTTACAGACACAAGGAAATGATTGTAATCATCATCGTAGATACCACCTTACACTTTGTCAGTCATAGGTCGTTCACGACCTAAAACGATCTATTTACTAACACCGTTCTCAATGGGAAACGACTGTATACCTTCGTATACGACACGGAGAAATACGATCGTAATACTGAGACAGGTAATACGCCAAAATACGGCGAAACACGATCGTATATGGGAACGTAAACGCTCATTTACGAGCGTATACGAATTGCGTATTCATCGACCTGGGTAGATAAGAGAGAGAGAGAGATGTTAACTATAGAGAAACTAAACAAATTAAAATGATCTTTCAATTTGTAATCATATGTCGATATTTCCATTATGATATAAGAATAAACATTATTTATTCTTGAATGTATCTTTAATTAAACAATAATTCACAATTCTAATTAAATCTTACTTGTTGTTTTATTGATTGGAGAAAAATTCATTGATCCTGGGCCAATTCCAATGATGGTGAATGATCCAATTACACTTCTTAGAAATGTTGTTACTACCAAAATGTACTTTGTCTCAGTTTGAAAAGTTAAGCTAAGGCCAAACTGCATATTACCAGCATTGTCGTTATCTGAGTATATTAAATTTCGCTGGTCAGATAATGGATCAAAAGAATTCTTATAGATAGATCCATATGTATCAATATTACTATCTGATTGAATTGTATAATATCCACTTTTTGAAACATTGATTTCTATAGCTTCATAATAGTAGCTTACTACTGTAAACGTACATTTTTGACAATATTGTGGGCTACTCATAGACAATGATGATGAATATTGGGATTTTTCAAGTGATGTATCATCTAAGAAAAATAAATATAGAATAATTCCCATTTTTTATTCCAATTAAATGAATAGTTTAGAAAGACAATTGGAACTGATCTCTATCAGCTTTTAATAGTCATTAATATAATTAGATTAGGATTTGATGGTAATTATTTTCCTTCTCAAGTAGATACGAAAACATTGAAAACATGTTGAAGCGAATTATAAAAAATTTAATTTTTAATACGTATTTGATGATTAATAACATTATTTAAATAATCTATAGAATTTTCATTTAAACACTCTTTAGACATCAATAAAAATTGCATTTATATGATGAAAAACAATGATTCGATTATGAAATAAATTTTCTTTTTAGTGATTAGATAATCAATCATATTTAATATTAAATGGACATTTATTTAGTTTTTTTCTCATCAATTTATTTCATTTTATTTAAGATTAAGTTTACATCTAACTGTTTACTTATTTTCATATTTTCCTTATTTTTATTTTCTAATAATAGAACTGAATAACAAGGATTTTATGCTGTTTGATAAAATCTAGAGAAAGGTGAATATACAAATAAGTAAATAGTTCAATGTAAATTTAAAGTTAAATAAAATGAAATAAATTTATGAGAAAAACTAAAAATAAATAAATGTTCATTTAACATTAATTTAGTTATACTTCGAATATGATCAATAAATTCATCAGCACGAAAGAAAATTAAATTATTTACACTAGTTGCATATCTTAAATAAATGATCAATGTGGTAGATCAATCTTAAATATTACGACCATCACAAACCAGAGATGTCCATCGCGCCGCTGCCGCGCCGCGGCCGCGACCGCGGTTGGCGGCGCGGCAGCGGCAGATTTTTTTTTAAGATTATCGCGGCGCGGCACATCGCTCATAATGGCGCCGCGGCAGTGGCGCGGCAGAGGCTTTTCATGTTTTTAGCCACCGCGGCAGCGACGCGGCTCGATTTTTTTGCAGAAATTTTATCTGTAATTCTAAAAAATATCCAGCCTCAGACCTGAAATTAAACTCCAAAAAGTGGCATTTTTTCTTCATGTAGTGACAGTAGTAGTGCTGTAACCTTTTCTTCAAATATTGCTGCGACAGCGGCAACGTTTTTAGTATGTCGATGTGCAGAAGCACCGTGGCAACATGTATTTTATATAATACCACGGCGTGGCAGCTTACGATTTTATACCACAGCGGCGCGGCTGCGGCGCGGCACCTTTCGATTTTATACCATAGCGGCGCGGCAGCGCCGCGGCCTCAGCAGCTGTAAAAGACCGCGGCGCGGCAGCGGCAGATTTTCAGCCGCGATGGACATCTCTGTCACAAACATTGGTGGGAAGGAAAGACAGATAACAACTTATTTAAGCAGCTTATCTTTATAGAAAAGTACAATATGGACAAATATGGAAGACAAATTTTATTTTTATTTTAGGTAGGAAATTTAACGTTACTTAGATAAAATTGTAAAGTATCGAAAATTTAAGATTTGATATAACTAGAAGAAACAATCATATATTATGATGTGTTATGCTTCTTATATGTTATAATCAAAGTTTGAAACTGATTAATCACACCTATATGTGAGTATCACTAGGGATTTTTCTCTCGAATAAAGACATTTTTCATAGCTTATTTATTTTTCGAAGATTTTATTTTTTCTTCAGTAGAAAACTTAACTGTTCCAAACGAATCATTCGACGTATGTACTTATAATCAGCTGTATCATATCAAACATTCGAACCGAAGAACGAGAAATGAAATTCTACTGTATCAATCAGCAATGGGATAGTCTTACAGTTGCATTTTCATCTGTATCGTATATACCATGTTCTCACACACTCATCCATTATCAAATTGATTTTGAATAAAAACTCAAAATTAGTGACAAAGTTCTCAGTAGGAGTAGGGGTATTACTTTAACTTTAAAAACACTTTAAGAAATTATAAAGTTTAAGGTATTACTTTAAACTTTAATTTAACCAATTAAAGTTAAAGTAGATATGTTGACGTAGTCTTAAATATTCGTATTAGGAGGATACCCTTAGATCCTCAAGTCCTATAATAGGAAGGTATCTTTAAATCCGAGAGTCCTACATTGGAGAATACCCTTACGTCTTTAAGTCATATATTATAAGGGTATCCTTAGGTCTCTGAGCACTATACTATGGGGGTACCTTGGATCCTCAACTCTCATACTATAAACGCGTACCTTTGGGTCCTCAACTACTACACTAGCAGAGAACTCGCAGGTCCTCAACTTAGGGGTAGCACTATTAATTTACTTTACTAGTAACTAAGTACCTATCGTAAATTACTATTAGCTGCGTCCGCTTTTCTATTAGTCGAAAAGCGGGTCATTCAAATGGCAGGAAATTGTAACTCGCTTATATCATGGATAACCACAGAAGATTCTATGAAGACTTTTGTAGAGCACCTTTGATAACCTCAAGTTCGACTGAACAACTCTATGTTTCGCTTTTATTTTGATAGAGACAAAACGCCTCGAAATCTGATTGGCTGAAATTCTATTGAGATACCCATTCAGGTTTCGAGGCGTTTTTTTGTGTACTCGAAAAGTGAGCGCACTCTAGAATCGGTCACTGTGTCCGGCCGGCTGTCCGTCCATTTACACGATAACTCTTCACAACTTTATTCGATTGAGGTGAAATTTTGTGGACCGAATTGTCTCATCAATATCTCAGTCGAGTTCGAAGATGAGACGGATCCGGCAAAAAATGCCTGAGTTATCGAAAAAATTGTCTTTATTGACGAGACCATTCCTGAGAGGAAGCACAGAAATTTTTTCAAAAAAAAATTTTTTCGCAGAATTATTCCCAATATATATAAATCGACTCGGTTTTTAACATTGATTCCGAATATGATATCAGTTTTGAATGAAAGCGTAGTTTTTTAAGTGAAAGTTGCCTAAATAGGGTCCCAAAATGCACAAAATCTGTATTTTGAGGGCAGTGTGCCTGAACATGTCTCGGGTGACTAGCGGTTTTGGGCTGTACTAGATGCATGGTTTTGTCGCTATTAAAAAAGGTTATCAAATGGAAAAAATCCGAACTCGATAGTTATATATATATTGGCATATTATTATAAAAACACTGATACCTCTCTCTATCATATATCACTGATAGATCCATGAGGTTACCTAGGACCATAATCTCGCTAGATCCAATTCCGAATTCATTGTGAAATAACTCCTTCTACCCAGTTTTCTAAGCTGATCACGAATATAAACTCGATTTCTATGATTTATAAAGATATAATATGGCTTTAAGAGTTGAGTCAATGATTACTAGATAGGGTCACCTACAATGTCGTCCATACTAACTTGGCTCCCCAGGTTTTTTATCTTTATAATTTAGTAAGAGAAGATGTGTCTTGATGAGATCTATGTCATGTGGAAAAATAAGACTTGAATATCGTGCACCAGGTGAGAAAAATCCAAAATCCCATCTCCCGCAGTGTAATATTTCTTCGGATATCCTCAATTTTTGACTTCTAGCACTTCTTTTATCTGATAACTGACTCACTTGAGTAGAATGAATTTGTAGACTAAACTGTTTTCTGTCCAATTGAGATGTTTCAGAGCTCAAATGGCCAATCGGTAAACGAGGTAAGGCGAAAATGCTGAGCATAGACTCATAATAAATAGTTTTTCGGGAGTGTCGATCAAAATCAATTTGTCGTCAATTATTTTTACTTTTTGAAGTATATATAACACTCGGATTTAAATACGAGGTTTTCACATTTATCTCTATCAAGATAAGAGCGAAACATAGGTTTGTTCTGGCCAAATTGAGGTTATCAAAGGTGCTCTACAAAAGTCTTCATAGAATCTTCCATGATTATCCATGATATAAGCGAGTTACAATTTCCTGCCATTTGAATGGCCCGTTTTTCGACTAATAGAAAGGCGGACGCAGCGACTAGTAATTTACGATAGGTACTTAGTTACTAGTAAAGTAAATTAATAGTGCTACTCCTGAGTTGAGGACCCAAAGATACCCCCGTAGTGTAGTACTTATAGACCTAAGGATACTCTCCAATGTAGGACTTGAGGACTTAAAGATAATCTCATAATATGATTATGCAAGACTATGTCAACATATCTACTCTCACTCTAATTGATTAAGTTAAAGTTAAAGTTTAAAGTTAAACTTCCACTTTAACTTTAATTTTTAAAGAAAAATTGTAGTAACACCCCTAACTAGAAGTTGGACAATTCAGTTCAATTCTAAAAAACTGAACTGAACTGCCCAACCCTCAGTTCTAAGTGACCTATTGTTTTATTTATTCTATAGAAGTCTATTCTCAGAAAAACAGCTTCTATATATCGAACATCGTCAGTTTTTTACACAAGAAGTGTGTGCATTACATATAATGAATCTAGTATTAATTTAGCGCATAGATTAGAAGTTCGGTAACCTGCTCAATTGTGCAACTGATCTGTGAACAAAATATAATGAAAATGAAGTTACAATGATAAGCATAGGCTAACAATTTGATGAAAAAGTGGCACGAGAATGATATGTTTTGCCTTTCTCTAGAAAATAAAGAAAAAGAAGAAAAAATTTGAAACATAGATGAATAATAATTTCTATTCGATGAAGAAAATTATACAACATATACACGTATAATAGTTTATCAGTGAAGTCTTTATTGAAACTGTTGAACTCCAACTCATTTCATAATAGTAAGCTATCTGAGAAAAGACTAACATGTTTATTTGCATTTTTATGTGTCGATTAATCATATGCATTTGTAATTTTAAAATAGAAATAGATAAGATTATAGTTATGATATAATCTAAATACGAAAGAATCATCTCTCTAGTCAATATTTATTATTTCATGTAACATGATCTAGAAACGTTTCACCGCATACAACTATAACTGAATAATTAAACGAAATACTTACAATTTATTCACTAGTAAAGGGTGAATATTCTAAACTACTATCGTCTATCAACTAACCAATTATGATGCAGTTTGTTCGTTGAGAATATGATAATTGTATGAGAAAAGACGATTTCGTCTTTTCTCTTAGTAGTCAAAGCAAAACAAAAAAATCTTATTAAAACATGTTCTTTTTTCAAAGAAAACGTGGTGCTATGAAGTTTTTAATGATTTTGACTAGTATGCTTGGAAAAAAGCGTTAAAACGAATTTAGAATAGGAATTTTGCGGGAGAAATATATTTAAACACAGTTTTGACTGTCAATTGTCTAGTTGAATTAGTGTGAGAGAAATAATTAATATTAATTATAATCTATTGAAATTGAAAAAGTAGTTTACGACAGTTGAATATAGACACTTACTTAATAGGATATTCGCTTCCAAAAAGAATTCGTGTAACTATCAGAAATAAGGTAGAATTACCGGGTCTTCCAACATGAATGTTCCTCTACATATTTTACTGAAAACTCGGTCAAAATTCATCGTATCGATCTAGTTTTTTTTAAACACATAATTTAACTTACAAAAATTATTCTTTTTAATTTATTTAAATGATCTACATTATTTTTAAAAACTTTTAACAAATGAATGTTCCATGAGTTCCAACTGTCAAAGTCCATTTTCAAATCTAACATTTTTCATTTTCCTATTCAATTCTTCAAAAAGGTTTTTTGTTATACTGTTATTCAATGGTAAACCATTGCCTTAGCCAGTTCATCTCATTCGTATTAGTCTAATTGGTTTGAAGCCGAACTATTTGCTGGTCAACGAGTTTTATTCAAACATGGTGAAAAATGATCTCGACATTGTTGAGTTAAAATGATGAATATTTGACATATTCTCATTCTGTTGAAATGTCCAGTTATTGTAGAAGATCTTATTGTTGTATTCGAGAATGATTGGAAATACTTATTTGATGTATTAACCATAATTCAAAGTCTCTTCTATGAAAATAATTGCGTGAGTTATATAATATTCTTTAATTCTATTTATTATTATCGTTTGTTCTTTGCAGAATTTTTTGCGAGCTTGATTTGCAAATTTTTTTGTATAAGTACGATATCCACGATTATCTCTCAAAATCTGTCAATAATCATTAGAGAAATACTCAGGTTATTAGACAATTTTCGAGCTAACATTCTTTTTCTACCTTTCATCTGATTTTTTACTTTTTGAATAGCTGTTGTTATTCAAACAATGCGTAAATAATCTGAAGTTGATGAGAGATTGATTGATCTGATTTTACGTATTATTTTTCATCGTTTTAGTGACGGAGGCAGAAGAACTAGAAGGCTCAGCGTCTCCCTCCTATGAATATTTGAATCCAAAACTACAGGTAGTAGAGTACAGAAATTTTTCCAAGATGTGCCTCACCTCTGAGAAAGAGTACTGGCTCTACTACTGCATCATCTTTTGACTATTTTTCTAGTGAGTTCTTCACTTAAATTCTAAAAGATTTTCTTTGGATTATTGCCGCTGTGTTACTTTGAAAAAGCAATTTTTGTTTTTGTAAATATTTATTTTTTATCAACTAGGAAAAATTAATGAACTAACACTATGTGTGAACTCTATCAATTGACAGAATATTAAATTCTGTATTTTTACGAAAAAACAATAGGTCAATATCATGAGTTTTAACCGAGACATTGATAAAATACATAGAAGGGGATTTATTCTGAGACACTCATTATATTGTTCAATGATAACAATAAGAATTAAGTAATAATAAAGAATGAGAGATACTTTCTACGTAGATAGAAAATATTCAGTGGATTTAATTAATCCTTGATAATAATTCATTTTCTAGCATATTCAGATTTCTATAATATCATTTTGTAGATTTATCAAACAATAGCGTAAGACAATTCATTGTCTATAAGTAAAAAAAAACATTTCTCGAACTTGTCAAAAAAGTAACTGATATTACTATTCTTATAAATAACTATGCTATGATTGATGCTAATTTATATGGTTAAGATGCTTGAATAGGACTTCTAATTATAATGATAAACGATTACCAACGTACTATATATTCAATTTAATTAGCTTTATTCATTTTTTCTAGAGCTCAATCAGTGAGAATTAAGTAATCATGTGAATCACGAACAAATATCATTGCATAAGTAATCTGATTTGTTTAGAAAATCTATTTCATATGTTGGAAAATTTTAATTATTGAGAAAACGAATCAATTTATCAATCAATGAGTAACATGAGATTATGACATTTTTTTAAATTCAACTCTTCTCAAATAGTAAAAAGTTTACCAAATATAAAACTTCTTATCGTTTGATCAATATTTCTATAAGAACGTCATTTAATACAGATCACAATATATAGAGTAATCTATTTATTCTCTTGACTAGTTCTTTTTTTTATTTGAAGAAGAACTCTTGAATAGATTAAATTCTTACTTATTTGGTTGATTCGAGTGAAATTCAGTGGACCTGAACCAATTGCAATAATGGTGAATTGTGCAACAGTATTTCGATCCAATGCTATTGTAACCAATAGATATCGTGTTAAAATTTCCGGATTAGAGTACAACAGGTACTGAACAGGGTCACTAAGCTGGACATTTGGGTATATCAAATTTTCATAGATAGAAAGAGGATTAAAAGAATTATTACATAGAAGTATATATACACCCATATTAACATGTGTTCCAATTTTATAATATCCACTTTTCGAAACATCTATTTGAAAAGTTTCATAGTAATGGTCTGGTTGTGAACAGACAGACGAAATACAACACTTTCGACTGCTAAGAGTGTATGATGAAGGATACTGGGATTGGACAAGTGATGTATCGACTAATTAAAGAAAAATAAAATAAATTATTTAACGAGACAGTTGAAACTATTCTTTAGAGATATTTCAATAGTTATTCATTGAATTGAATTGACAACTATATGAAATCTCTAATAAAATAGAATAAAAGATCGATTGAATCCTAACTTATTATAGAAGTTGAATTTTCGAAAAGAATTCTAACATCATGAAACATCTTTATCATTTAGGATAAGAATCGAGATTCATCAACTATTCAAGATCATTATGATGAACAATTTTGAATAGAATATGTTTAAGAAATATTTACATTTCTTATCATTTGGTAATATGATAAGTTAGAAAATGATAATAACGGAAAATATTTAAATAGTTTCAAATCTTACTTGTTGAATTTATTCGAGTAAAATTCACTAATTGTGGACCATCTACAATGATTGAGAATGATCCAGTACGATTTTCAGAAAGCGTTGAGATAACCAAAGTATATTGTATGTCAGCAACAAAAGTCAATCTATCCCAATAATCATTTCCTCCACCAGTCAGTTTATCGTACCTATATAAATTTTTCACTACAAAAACAGGATCGAAAGTATTGTGATACGCAAATCGGTATAAATCAACACTAGCATGCGATCCAAATGTGTAAATTCCAGTAATTGAGACCTTGAATTGAATGGCTTCATAGTAATAGTTTGGTGTTGAACAGACATTTAATTGACAATATTTTGGACTACTAGTGGTCAATGATGATGAATATTTAGATACTCTTCGTGATACATCGTCTAATCAGAGAAAAGTAGAAAAGATAAATTTTTGAAAATTAAAATTAAATGAATATTTTTACAAAGATGATACAAAATCTTTTCCATGAACCCAGGTCGAACGTTACGGATTTCGTAAACGGTCGTCTAGGAGTGTGCATATTCGATCTGGAAACTTTTAATAGTTATTAATCTAAGAACAATAGAAATTCTACTGAATATGGTACAGAGTAATAAAAAGAAGCAAAATTTATGCATTTTATAACCAAACTAAAATGTTAATGGTACTTGTCTGTTATCATCCTTCAATAATTGAGAATTAGAATAAACATTGTCTCACACCCTCAGCTGCGGGTGTGAGACTGCACTCGCCCTCACTTTCAATTATTGCGGGGCGATAACAAACAAGCACCAAAAAAAGTAAAGCATGTAATTCAAAACGAACTTTATAGAGGGTACGAATAACTCCATAAGCTCCCGATTGGTAATTAAATAAAACTTTTTCTATATAACGTATGCTCGAGTTAATTAAAATAAAAAGTGTAAAGTTTTCAATTGCTCGATCTTTCTTTCAAAACCTTGCATTAGCAAAAGCTTCCGAATATTTTTTTTATCTTAAAACTAATATCTGTAGGCTAGATACTCATGAGTTGCACAAAGTGCTTTAGAGAAACTATGAATGGGATACTAGATTAGAAGACCCATGAATCTGTAATGTCCATTATAATCGACATTGGCGGGGAGGAGGGGGGAAGTGGCATGAAAATGACCTTCTTTCAATAAAGGACTCTACTCATGTATGCGCATAGAAACGATTCTTTTGAAGGTTTAATACTGTTTTTTTGACCAACAAGAACATTAATTAGAGGATATCAGACATCCAACTCGATCCCTTTTGAACTTTCGAGATAAATAGTTCCTCTCTTCAAGTGATAAAAGGAAAAGTTCAGCATTGATGATAACTTCAGTGAGAGTCATATAACGCACGATACCTCTTGTCTGTGATGATATAAATAAATCGCATGTGCACAACTTCAATCCAAATATAACAAGCGGCCTATTGACATGAGTGACACTCATCGTCACTAAATTTACCATCAATCCTGCATATTTCCTTCAATCATCTGGATATACAATTTCGCAACGTCGACAACTTATAACAAAATTGAAACGACAATAAATTTCTTAAGTAATAACGATATTTCTTTATAAATATAAAACTATGAGAATGACCAATTTTAAGTCTCTCTTCCCTTCCCCCTCCCCAATGTTCACTCAGATGAACATTGCATTGTACTCAGTATAAACAACCTTATGTTTTGACTGATATACCATAAGTATACTGATGATTAACAGTCGTAAAATTAATGATCGGCTTACTCATAGCTCTTCAAGAACTTTTTTGGAAGGCAAAGGGTTAAATATCAATGTTTTTTTGAGATATCCAAACATGTTTCATATTCTACAAGTATTGTCATCAATATAATAATGGAGAAACTGCTCGTTTTTGTTATATTATCATGAACCAAGGTAAATAAGGATGAAAAATGCATGAACATAGAATCTTACTAAAAATATTTATTTTATCGATATTATATATATACTTATGTCAGTCCAAAAGTCGTTGTGGAGATATGATAATCCTTCAAAGAAGGGTTTGATAATTTTTTTTCTATACAGTCCACTAGAGAAAATAAAACTTTATTTTTCTATGTTATTTCATCTTATTCAGACTAATCCTATGATAATAAAATTTCTATAAGACTTATTTTAGTCGAATGTGTGCTGATTGTACTATAGTATATTCTTGCCATTCTCTTTTATTTCGTCTTCCTCAGTCCCAAACTGTGCATAGATACATATGAAAAGACACGTGTTTTGTTTGTTTTGCATACAGACATAGTATATAATTGTATTCTAAAGAGGATAAAGCAACACACTTCGATTAAATCACAGTAGTATTCACTCTTATGAATATGGATAAGGAAAACTTTCGTTTCTACATCAAAGTATTATGTTCTGTTTTTAGCGATCAAGCTTCTATTCTTAGGATGATGGAATGGTGGTCTAAATTATTTCGAGAACGAAGAGAAGATGATGAAGATGAAGAAAGACCTGGTAGAACTATAATTGAGATAACATCTGAAAATATTGAGCAAGTTCGTAGTCTTATTAGTGATAATCCTCATATTACAATACAAGAAATCAAGGTTCAAACTGATCTCAGTCATGGTACTATCCATCGAATAATATCTGATCGTCTGAATTTGAAAAAAATCATTGCTAGTTACATACCTAAGCAGCTGACTGATTCATAAAAGGCTGAGCGAGTTCGAATATGCAAAAAAAGTTTTGAAAAATTCGAATCAGGTGCATGGATATTATGTGATGTTATAATAGGTGATGATAAATGGTTTTACCATAAACACATGCCCCAAAAACTTTAATGAGTATCTTTTTCGAATCAACTGGTCCTGTTTTTATTCGTCATGTAGAATGGGAGTACACTATCAACCATCGGTACTATATCGAAAATTGTTTAGAACCTCTTATTGATAACATTAAAAGACAACATCATACTTGTAGTGTCCAGGGTATCAAACTTCATTACGATAATGGTCGACCACATGTTCATAAGGAAGTATCAGATTATCTTGAATCGAAAGGTATTACAATAATCAAATATCCATCTCATTCTCCAGATTGGGCGCTAGGTGATTATTGGCTATTCAATTTTATCAAACAAAAAATATCCAATCAAAGTGATTCAGAGTCCTTACATTAGGCTTTATCCGATTTCATGAACTCCTTAAGTAAAGAGGAATATAGAAAAACATTCGACAAATGAATGCAACGTATGCGCTTATGCGTAGATAATCGCAGCGACTACTTTGAACATTTGATGAAATAAGAGCTTGGTGGACTCTATACATATTTTTCATTCTGATGTCATTAGATATTGCATATCTTGATATGTACGCACAGTCCGGGACTAAGGAAGATGAAAAAAAAGGAAAAAAAGAGAATGGCAAGAATATGATATAGTACAACCAACACACATCCGACCAAAACAAGTCTTATAGAAATTTTATTATCATAGGGATTAGTCTTAATAAGATCAAATAGCATAGAAAAATCTTCGCTTTATTTTCTCTATCAGACTGTATAGAAAAAAAAATGATTGAACCCTTCGTTGAAGGATTATCATACCTCCGCAACTATTTTTGGACTGACCTAAGTATTAATAGTGAAGATGAATGTATAGATGCTGAAAATGCTTGTACAAGTTCAAAAAAGGAAAGTTATGATAGAATGAACGTATAGTCAACTGTTACTGATGAAGACAAATACAAATTTTTCAAAATAAATATTAATAGAATTGAAAAATTTATACATAGGCAGACTATTGCTCGGATTTTAACTAAAAAGAATAATCTTTTATCATTCAATAGATTAATACGTATTGAGCAAACTAATAAACAATATATAAAAGACTTACTAGTTTTTGTTTAGTACTGAATATTATGTGTATTGGTTATGACATCAGTTACTTTTCATTTCCTTTTGTTCTTATATATTCTTTTCTGATTATTTCGTTTATCTCTCTACTATTAAAATGTATACTCTATGTTTTGATTATATTATAATTAGAAAGCTTTGAAAAACATCGAAATGTATCGAACGATATTTCATCTATTCAAATTCTAAATAATACTGATAATTTTATGTAAAAACTTGTATTGGTAAAAAATTTTTATATTACTTGCTAGCTCAGAGAATCTTTTATTCCACTTTCAATAGAATTATATGACTAAACTAGGATTATTATGAAATCTGATGATTGATATACATTACTTAAACAATTTAAGTTTCCTTATCGTAATCACTATTTTAGTACGAAGAAAAATGTGAAATAGTTTAAAAATTGATAATCTTACTCATCACCAATAAATATTTATCGTTATAACATGATATTATTTCAATATGATAAGAGCTATAAAATAATTTTCACTCGATATAATATAACTGATTTGATTTTAAAAGTAGTCTTTCAATTAGCATCTATGTAAAAAAGAAACAATCAGAGTGTCTTGTAAGATCACTTGGATAGAATTGAAATGTAATCCATTACACTTGAATAATTGAAAGTTATTCGAGCTAATTGGAAGCGATTAGCAATATTTTTATGAACCTTTACTTTGTTTTACTAATGTCTATTGTATGTTAAATTATTTCTAGCATGATTCTCAATGTAAAATGACTTATTTATCTTCAGAATGTTAAATACAATTTAATAGCTTGATACAAACGTATTTAATTCATCTAGTTGGAAATATACTACAATCTCAGAAAACAAAAAATCATTTTTATACGATCATTAAAATTATTTGATGAATATAGAAATGGATGGGAATAGATGAGAATGTTCAAATAGCTTTTTCCCCCTTGGTTTACATGCATATCAGTTCAATGTATGGTAGAATATCATAATAGTCTCTACAGATAGAAAATATATTTCTTTTTCTTAATTGATTTATTTTATTAAAAGACTTTTAAATAGATTTAATTCTTACCCATTAGACTGTCTTGAGTGAAACTGAGTAAATCTGGACCAGTTGCAATGATGGAAAAGAATCCATATACTTCTTCAATATATGTTGTTACAACCAGAACATACTGTGTATCATTTTCAAGAATACAGTCAAACTGAAATTGGCTATGATTACCATTCTGATCATCTGAGTATAACAAATTTTGATCGGCAAAAAAAGGTTCAAAAGAATTCTTATAGATAGATCCATATGTATCAATATTACTATCTGAGAAAATTCTATAATACCCACTTTTGGAAACATTTATTTGAATAGCTGCATATTTAAATTTTGATGATGCACAATTAGATAATCGACAATACGTTGGGCTTCCAGTTATCAATACTGATGAGTATCGCGATTGTACAAGTGATATATTGCCTAATTAAAAAAAAAAGATAAAAAGATCATCTTATTTTATTTCTATAAAACAAATTGTTTAGAGGGACAGATGAAACGATTCTTTATAGATGTTTTAACATATAGGGTGATCCAAAAGTTCCCGATTTTTCTATTAGACGCAATAGAGAAATTCTTTTTAATATATAAGCAATACTAGGACTGATCTGATTGAACATTTATAGTTTGTTTTTCCTATATTTGGGACTTATTTTCTTCTGAATGCTATATTTTAAATGGATAAAAGACCTATTCGATATTATATCTTCACAAGATTTAAACTTGACTTTAACGCACCGCAAATCCATGAAGATTTGTGTACTGCATGGGACGATGATGGTTATGTATCTTATACCACAGTAGTTGAATAGGTATACCGTTTTAAACGAGGTAGAACTTCTTTAGAAGATGATCCAACGATTGGTCGACCTGTAACCGAAGCCACTGATCAAAATTTTGGGTGTTGGTTTGTTATCTCACCGTACAAGTTTTTTTTATTTTTTTCGAATATTATCTTACTCATTAACACTTTGCACATCTCTTCCTATTTCTCTATCCTTCACTTATATTAACTGGTTCTTTCCATCGTATATATATGGTCTTTTCCCTTTCTTCACTATAAGTTCTTCTTTCATATCGTTTGTCATACATGAGATTTCTCCTCACTTGTTGCGTTATTCATACGATGAACATTTCCATTCATCGGCTGATCTTCCTCCTATATAGAACTTTCACTTTCTTTCGAATAAATGGTGTGTTATATGACTACATTCATCTTGTACCATTACACAGTCGACGATTTAAAGTTAGCCATCTTCACACATTTTTATGATGAATTTACTACGATTGGCTGTACAAATCCGAGATGAACCTTCAAGTGTCGAATTCCTGCAACAACATGGAATAATTCAAACTTAAAGATTTTGCAAGAATGGTCACAAGATGAAATTGTATCTAGGTGCTCAGGATCGATGGAGATGCAATTTGAAAGGATGTCGTCAAGGTAAAGGTTTACGCACAAATAATTGGTGGGTTGGTTCCAGATTGCCACTTCGAAAAGTCATCCTCTTAATTTATTCTTGGTCTCGAAAGAGAACCTCAGTTGAATTTTCAAAAGATAAACTTGAGATTGGCAAGAATGCTGTCGTAGACTGGAACAACTACTTAAGAGAAATATGTGCTTGGAAACTTCGACAAACACAAGTGATGATTGGAGGACCTAACACCACTGTAGATATTGACGAAAGCCTTTTTAGTTGAAGAAAAAATCATGCTGGCCGTGTATTACCACAACAATAGGTACTAGGTGGAATCTGTCGAGAAACTCGTGAGTGTTTCATGGAAACCGTTCCGCATAAAAGTGCAGCTACACTGCTTCCGATCATTAAAAATCGAATCAGATCCGGAACAACAATTATAAGGGACGAATGGCGATCTTACAGACAATCACAAGTACAATTTCGTGGATCTACAAAGTGGACCTCACACACAAAATATCGAGAGAGCTTGGCAAACCCCGAAGGATGAAAATAGAACAAGGAATGGTACTGATCGGAATTTCATCGATTCATATTTATGTGAACATATATGGCGTACAAGATTGAATGAACGTGATTCCTTTGATGCAATCCTAGATGATATACCTGCATTTTGGCTACCAAAAAACTAGTACTGATGATGTTTTATTTTATATACAATGATCTTATCTAGTTTCAGAATAAAAGTTAGAAAAAAATAAAAAAAACTTATGCGGTGAGATAACCAACCAGTACCGGTTTTGTCATATGTTAACATTAATAGAATTATTCATGATGAATTAAATTTAAAAAGGCTATGTGCCAGATGGATAGCACATCATTTGACAGAAAAATGCAAGCAACAGCGAATGAAAATCTGTCAAGAAAATCTGTCAAGAAAATCTTGCGAAGTTGAAATCCGGTCAATGATGTTTGTATGACATTATCACCGGCGACGAAACTTGGATCTACCATTCAAGTATTGGAACTAAACAATCCAATATGAAATGGTGTTCTGAAGGTGCAAGTCCAGCAACAATGGTTAGACTGAACCCAATATGACTAGAAAAACATGTTCGTGGTTTTCTTTTAGACAACAGAATCAGAGCTTGTTCATATGATTCAGACCGACAATATTTGCATGCCATTGAATTGCATCATGACAATGTAAGAGTACATCAAACAAAAGATATTAAAGTACTTCTTCAAGATCAAGGAGTGATGGTAATGCCTCATCCATCTTATTCAACCGACCTGACATCATCAGACTTTTGGTTATTTAGTTACTTAAAACGACAATTAGATAGTTATTCGGTTTTCAAAAGTTTACAACAATCTGTAACCAAGATAATTCGTGCTATACCACAAGATGAATTTCGAAAAACATCTAACAAATGGATTGAGCAAATGCAACTTTGCATAACAAACAAGGACGAGTACTTCGAACATTTAATGAAATAGGTTCTTTGTGAAGTCCATTTATTCAATAGAAAAGTAGGTGTTCTGGGAACTTTTGAATCACCCTATGTAGTTATGCATTTCATTAAATTAGGAACTGTAGGAATTATAATGGAGAGTGGTAGATAAAGGCGCGAAATTAATCTTTTCGATTATGCATTAAAAAACATTTCAACTTATTATGAGAGTTAGCCTTTTAAAATTATATTAGAAATGATCATTTGATAGAAAAATGTTTTCGTCAACCACTAAAAACTTTAGGAATCAATAGACATGAAAGGATTATTTTGAGTGTCAAATATAAATAAACCTTCAATTACATAAAGTCAGTTGTGGAATGAGTGAAAAAAAATCAAACATCTGTTTACTTACAGTAGAAACAAAAAAAAACAAACCACAAAATTTATTTCAATTTTAATAGTTCCATGAAATGTCTTCTAGTTTTTTTTTAGCTAGAGTGAAATAGTATTATGATGGATGTTAATCTATAAAATATTCATAGATGATTTTTGTCATTCTTTTTTTTGTTTATATCTTACATACAGTGTTGATTGTGTGTTAGTAGTTAGTCATTTTTGACTCATATCTCTCTCTCTCCTCTTCGAAAAATTCTCTTCTTCTTTTTTAGAGACGTTCATATTGAAAAAAGGAAGAAACTAAAATTCACTTTAGTTTACTAACTTGTTACGGTTGTTGAAATTGCCATTGTCGTATTTGTTATTACATTCATGTCCATACTAATGTTTGTACTTGTCGCGAAAACTAAGAAAGAATTATTAAACAAACAGTTAATTAGTTTAACATATTCTATCATGACTACAAAGAAAAAAAGAGCATCTACAAGTGAAGAGCGAACCTTGAAATTTGTTAAAAATTTTTAAAATTGGTGAATACGAAGCGAAAAACAAGACAATTTTGACCACATATTTTGTGAGAAGAAAGAAAAAGCAGAGTTAGAAAATTTAGATTTAGCCATATGTCGGTGGATTATGTAGTTTTTGATAATCCATATATTCTAAATTAATTTCAGATTCCTAAAAAGATTGATAGTCTCCCATGCGAATGTTCTGAGTGCAGAATACCCTCGAAAGTCCCCTGTTACCAGTATGCTACAGGATCTAAATGGATACTGAACGTACCTTAAGTTTTTTTAAATACTTATGAGGTACTTAGACAGTACTCTGATAAAAAATATCCAGTAAATAAATACTTGAGGGTACTGATTAGATATATAGTACTTGAGGACCTAATACTACCTCCATTATATAGAACTTTAGGACCGAAGGATACCTCAAATACATAGTGATAAGTGACCCAAGGATATCGCCGATATATAGTAGTTAAGGAGTGAAGGTTACCACTATATATACTATAGTACGTTATGACCTATGGCGTATGGTAGTAAAGGTCCTACGAGTATGCCCGATCTATAGTAGTCGATTTTTTGTATATTCGGTCAGCAGAATCAATGATAGTATGATGACTCTAATTTAAAATAAATTTTGTATTTACTTTATAAAAGTAAAGTGTCATCTCTAAGGGATACTCATAGGTCATCAAGTGCTATGTTGTGATTGTGTCGGTAGATCTTGATGTACTATTTGGTGGAGATACCTATTGCTTCTCTCGTTGGATATTGTTTGGGTGTCCTTATGTATTCAATCTTGTGTTAGAGGAACGCTACTGGATGCTGAGGCCTAATATCGTAGGTAAAGCTGTAGACCGTAGGTTGCGACGTTATGAAAATGGGTGGGAATACTATAGTAGAGTATATTTGAACGTATTGAAGAGTGAATTGGCTCATCTCGAATTCTGTATTTGTGAAATACCTATCTAAATTGTAGAGAATCTGGTACACTTAAGATATGTAGTTGATCATCTGCATTCACGTTACTAGTTTGTGAACAGTTTGATAAACATCTATCTGTGGTGAATTGATTTTGCTCCCTAAGGTACACATATTGGTTGGATTTAATTCGGAGGTGCTGACGTTTTTAGTTGTAAACGCAGATAAACAGATTTGGTCAGATTAAGAATTTGATTGTTTTCTTTTTATACTTAATTATGTGAATGATAAAAGTATAGAAACTGATACAGATGCAAATGTATGGTGTTATCAGTAGCTGTGTGCGATAAGGTGCACTAATATATAAGTACTTCCAATGTTTCAGTCGAGGGTTGAACGAGTCAGAGGTACGAGCGTTACTTGTTATTAAAGTCGAGTGTCTATCATTAATCAGATATAAATGCTTACCTTGTCGAATATAACCAATAGAAAATATAATGATAATCATTATTCCAAACATCAATAATAAACATGTTACTAAAATAGTGAAAGAACATCGAACTCTGAATAAAATATTTGTTCTAGAAAATAGATATTAGAGATTATTAATTAAATAAAAATAATAAAGACATACTGAGGTATTACATTTGTTGAGATTGAATTTAAATTCGAATTAATATTTGTAATATTTCCATTAACTGTTTCAATCTGTGTCATTTGAAGAGAAATGTTAGGTTGAACAATGTTAATTCGGTTTTTTCGACGTTGATATAGTTTGTTTCCAATTTGAACTATTTTAGGAGATATCCATTTGAGTACAATTGTGAGACCGCCTTGAAGACCAAGTATAAATGTTATTGTGTAAATTGAATTTAATTGTTGAATGTAAGTATATGAACATACTAACGGTGAACATTGTTTAAAATAGGATGAATAACTAATTGTTGTTATCCATTGTTCAATAAACAAATTCTTAATAAGTTCATCTATTGTTGTATTAATAGAAAATCTACTCAAAGTTAAAGATAGAGGAATAGGATTTGTGTAATTAGTATATTCTTCAATTAGATCAATACATAATGAATCGTAGAAACATTCGAGAGTTGATAGAAGAAATGATTCACTTGGTGTACATCCGATTTTAAAACCTTTTATTGGAAGATTTTTAACAGAATCGTTTCTTAAAAAATATGCTTGACTTGTGCAATTTGAATACAATCCACATGAACATTCATTATCATAAATTATAGCTTGAGTAGGTGCATAAGTCGCATCAGCTGAACTCCAAGGAACAATATATTCAAAATTGGTTCCATAGGTTGATATGATTGCGTTTCCATGATTAATATTTCGAATTAAGAAAAGAATAGTAGTTAATATTGTAGGAGCATTTGATTTAATCTGTTCAATCGTTCTATTTATACGTTCATGAAAATCTTTCTCTTGTAAAAGTTCAGAAGTAATAAATGATGAAGAAAGAAACTGATTCATTGAATTATGAACTGATTCATAAGAAAGTTTACATAATCCTTGAAGATATTGTAAATGAGCAGAAAGAAAACGACGATAATCTCGTATTGTGTAGACAGACAAATCAGAAACAAGACCATTTGTTAGATTGGCCCTCCATTCTTCCGAAACAAATAAACTTGAACAGACCTACAGTTAATGAAAAAGAATATTTCATCTTAAGAAATTCTGAACATGTTCATTGAGATTCTCTTACAAATATGTTAAAGAATTGTTTGATTATCTTTAAAAAACTGTTTATGTCTTACTATGTCTTTAATTAGTAAAAGAATAATCATGAAAATAAATACTTTAAAACTATTAAAGATTTTAGTATGTATATGTTCAATTGATTTATTAAGATAACCAAGTATACAATATCTTTAATCTCAATAATGAAAAGAGTTCGAAAATTTCAAAAGTGGATGGAAATATTTCTATATATAGTTTAACAGTCTCAATTACACAGAATACTCTAGAGGACAGACTGAAATCACTGTTTACTATTTGAGACTAATATTACCATTGGAACTTTAAATAATCTTTCAAAGAGTGAGTGTTTAAATAATGATAATAATAAAACTGATTATGTACCAGACCTCGAATTGGGCCGCCCAGTCTCATGGTCCGACCCAGCCTGACCCGACACACCGAAAAAAGCTGATTTTAAAAGCGACGATTGTAGTTTATGGTTTTTTTTGAATTTTATTATGAAATTTTGACTTCCAATATTTTTGTCGAACTTCTCAGGTGAATAAGTACCACATACAATATTGTATTATTTTTTAACATATATATCCCACTCCGTAAGACAATCTGAATCCAAATTTATTGATGTAAAATTACCTTAATTCCGATAAGAGTTAATTAATTTATATATAAAAATAGATTAAAACTTTGCTATCTTGGTACAAGTAAAATCTGTTGTTTAGGTTTGACACGTTAACTGCCCCCCCCCCCCCCCCCATGAGAAAAATAGTATTTGTTCTACGTCCACTTTTTATATTTTGAATTTTAAATAAATTATTATTTTTGAAGTGTATTACGTTTATAGACCACAAAAATAAGTTTCAAACACAAGTTACATGGTTTTTTTCATGCAACACATATTTCATTTGTCTCTCTTCAACAAAGTGCTTTCAATTAGAATAAGCAGTCATGAGCGGTTTCGACCTTACTTAAGGGTTTCATCAGATGTCTTTATTCGAATTCATCTTATCATACAATTTTAACACTGTCTCATCTATTTTGTAGAGGTCGATTGCAGTTTCATCGTCGTTTTATGATAATGAATTTGAATAAAGTCATTTAATGAGACTTTTAAGCAAGGTTGAAATTGATCATGGTGCTTATTCTGATTGAAACGCGCTGCTTTTTGCGATTTTATTATGCCCACTGCGTCATGTAAGATTCCATCAAGAACTAAAATGCTTTTTTACATTCTACAGATGCGTTCTGTTAATTCAAATGTAGTGAGTTAGTTGCGTCTAGCAAATTCTAGTGTTAGATATTCTATGCTGCGCGTGCATCATATATGATGCATCGGACAGCCAACATGTTAAGATATTGTATACTGCAGATGTAACATATGTAGTGCATGGATGTCTCAGTCAAAACCATCGTCTACTACATACGGTGTACCGGACAGTCAACATGTTAAAGATGGTTTTATTGATTTTCTCTTTTTTGATCCATTTTACCCTGATGTATCGCGAAACATCTTATAGAGATCGTGCATCTCTCAATCGATATTAATGAGAAGTCTTTAGTCTGGGAAGATTGTACATTTTTCATGTAAAGAATAAATGAAAATAATATTTCTTAGGATTAATGACACTCGTCCTCACGCAAATACAAGTAAACTATCCGTTGTATTGAACGACATGAATGCTATTCAAATATAGAAGCCTTAATAGTATACTTATTATAAGAGAATAAGCTACGAATAGTAGTCAATCTTACTCTTTTAGATTGATTGGCAAATATTCCACTTCAAAAGGTTCTTAGTAACAAATTACAACCTTCATGAAACTGAACTAGAAAAGGTGTCTCACTTTTTCAGTTCAATGGACATTTCAAATTATCTTTTATGCTGTTTACGCGAGTGTTAACTTCTGTCTACCTTTATTCAACTCATGATTACTATGAAGATAAATCTTTTACAGTACTTGAATAAACTACAAGAATATTCGTTACTTTTCGTAGCGTAAGTGTTTTTTGAAAACAGATATCCTTAGAGCAATAAGGGAGCAGGTCGGGCGGGCCGGGTCAGTCTTTTAAAGAATAGAAGTTGGGCCGGGCAGGCATATTCAATACATGGGCCGGGTCGGGCCATCAAAAACTGGCCCAATTTCAAGGCCTATTATGTACAATCTTATCTTGTTAATAAATATGGTAATTATAATCTATATAGGATTACTAATTACAATAAATCGCTCAGCTCTTTCTCATAGAAATCGTGTTTCTAAACTACCATCAAGCTATTCATTTATAAAATTAAACAGAATGAACTCGGATTCAAGTTCCTCGACCTTAACTGCTTTTGACCAAACTTCATAAAAAGAAATGTTTTTTCTTAAAAATTTGTCGTTCGTTTAAAACATTGACCTTCAAAAAATATTTAGAAAGCTGATTTCAGATTTGAATTCCTCGTCTTCGATTACTCTTCGACCATCCTTTATAAGAAAAATCCCTTTTTTTACCTTTATATAAGTTTTGGACCAATGAGTGAGGTGCGGACATGTAAGCAAACAATCAAGCAGGGAAATAATTTATTTTTGCTAGACTCTTCTCTACGAGTAAGAGAATATTTTTAAAAAAAAATCATTTCGATTTAACCTTCTATTTAAAGTCGATTATTATTATTGATTATTACCTCATGAAATGTTAGTGACATATTGATAAATTGATCATATGTTGATGAAATCAATGAACACGAACATTTCAAGTTGTCTCCATACTTTTCTATTAAATTATTGTATAAATTGAAAGATGGTTTATCAAATGATTTTGTTAGAACCTGAGGTTGAATAACGGTATACATGGCAGAAATGGAAAGACCAGTGACGAGCAAAATAATATAGAGGAGAGTGGCTATACGACCAAGATGTTCAGCTGTTAATCGATCAACATTAGTTGAAAAATGTCGTGCAGGAAACATATTTAAGTTAACTAGCTGGTTGCGCAAGATTGTAAATAATTTTCGTATAGCTGTTTTCAATCGATCGAACCATTTTAGATTTTCTATGCATAAAAAAAGAAATATAATATGTTTGATAGTTATCAAAAATTATATCAGTCACATGATAAAATCAGATAAAGGATTGAAAAGTTTTTTAGATGATTCAACAAATATTCGTAAGTTAAAAACAGAGAGTAAAACATATTTTTTTATTATCGAAAAAGAATATTCTATTTAAATATACACCAAACCCAAACGGTTTGGGTTTAGTGTACATCGAAAATAGGCTGAAATTCTAAATGTTTTACTCAGTTCTGAAATCGATAAAAAATAATTTCTAACTTCATATGACTTATGATTTTCGAGTTTAGGAATTTTCATTAATACAGATTTTCATAGAAAATTTTCAAAATTTTTGAAATTATCTGTAGATTAATATTAATTAATTTAATAAAACAATATTTCTGATTGATTCAGTTAAATAAATATAATTCACAATACGAATATATATTATAAAAAACATTCTAAAGTTTAATACTAAACATTTCATTAAGCTACTTCACTTTTGATTTTTTAGAAACAAGTTCATTTAACTTTGGAGAATATCTAATGACTAAACTCATTTTCGATTGACAATAAAATTTATTATTATTTTATATAAATTCGATAAAAAATAAATCTATACTAAATAAAGATAATTCATCCATTACCTTGTGATTGTTCTTGTTGATCATGATGATACAATTGTTTTTTTTTAGTAATTATTGCCCATAAGCGAAAAATAAACTTGATGAGGTGAGGTGTAATTAAACGTAGTGAAATAGTAAGACCTCCGATCACGGACAGTAACTCTACTATAATGCCAATAAGAGTTTTACTACGAATTTCAAGAGAATAAGTGCAGGAAGTTGGTGCACATGATTCGTAAAAACTTTCATATGAAGATAATGGATTCCATTGTTCAATCATCATCTCTTTAACTATTATTTCAATTGAAGTTTTCGGAGGAAAACGACTCGTTTGATCAAAAATAAGAGGACGAATATTCAAATCAAGAAAATATGAAGAAATAAAATTCCTTTCAAGCAAATATAGTAAAGAATGTAATAAAATTAAAAAACAATTTGAATCCGAATAGTAGCATTCAAGTGTCGAGAATATAAGAGAATTGACAGTAGAACAGCTTGCAACCAAGCCCGGGACTATAAATGTATAGAATCTATCATAAACATCAGTGATTTCAATCCCACCATAATTGAAACCAATAACTGGTCTTTGACAATGAGGATTCATAGCACAAATACAATTGATAAGTGTCGAATCTCTGCTATTGGGTCCACTCAAGATAAATTTAAGCTAAAATGAAAATATATTTTATCATCAATTAATCGTAATTTACCGATAATCTATTCTGTAATTAGAAAATATTGTATGTTATGTAGAGAGAAAGTTTGACATGAATATACATTTTTAATTGTCAAAGAACTTTTCGTAATCATTCTCAGGGCATTCAATGATTCACAACTAATAAGTGTATACTGCGGAGTATTAGAGAAAACTCAAGAGCTAAAATTCCACTACCAACTGTAAATTTCTCAACTTAAACTTTCGAATATTCAAACCAGAAAATTCAATGAGAATTAGAAAAAATACATTAGATTCAGTGTTTCAAGAACTAATAAAAACATCTAAATCTTTTTGAAAAAGTTCAATCGAACTACTAACTAATTAGACTCGTATCGATTATAAATTACCTTTGAATATCTCATTAGCTGTAATAGCCGAAAGATATTGCCCATGTTCATAATTAATTTTCTAGTGTTATGCTAAGATAGTATATGTTTAGTTTTTATCGTAACGAAGAGATGACAAAAATCAAATGTACTCTCATTTACCAATGTTCTATCGAGTGGAAATGATTTTCATTCATCTATGATATCTATTGAAAGTTTAATAGAGTTTCCTTGAACCTTTTCAGTTTTTTATTAATTAATTCATATCTGATAATAAATCAGTTAAGTTTTCAATTTTTTATATTTGATGCTTTTTTCTTCTCGTTCCTATCAGCCTTGAATAAACACACAGGTATGTGAGTAGTCGACTGAAAGGTATTTCACACAAAGTATTTCGAACTGCCGTATATGTGACCGAGAGTTCGGAAATCGTTTTGACAAGAAAATTCTAATTGAAAAAGCAGGCAAATCCTAACGATTGTCAATGAAAATTCTGAATAGAATCGTCGTTACTATATATAAAGTAGTACTTAGGTCTGACCAAAAGTTCTAATTGTGATACCTTAATACCTTATGATAAGCTTTAAGTACTTTGCTTTCTATATCATCTGATAGAGAAAAAAAAGCTCTATCGTTTCTATGCTATGAAGATCACTTTTCATCTAGTATCATAATAATAGAATTTTCATAAAAACTATTTTTGTTGACACCTAGCTGGTTATTTAGATTGTAATGGATGAAGAACTTTGTATCCCATTTTATCATTTTCTCGTTAATTAACAAACTACTTTAAAGACTAAAATATACTAGAAGATGCAGCGTGAAAAGCTGTACAAATTATAAAGGACTACTTATTTATAGTTGCATGTTTTTTGTTTTCAAAATAAGCAAAACTTTGAGCGACTATATTTCGACGTTACGAAAACAGGATCTTTTCTTTGCTAAAAGCTGTATTCGTTATTGCCTATGTCACTTTTTTACAGCTGTTCTTTGTAAATTGTAGAGCTTTTCACGCTGCATCTTTTAGTGTATTTTGCTTTTCTAATAAAAATATCAAATAATAAGAAGATGGCATCGGAAGAAAACGAATATGACTTTTACCGAAGAAGAGATTCTGTTTTCGGAAGGTCGAAATTTGATCGATCAGCGTTTCGCTCATTTTGAAAACAAAAACATGCAACTATACAATAAATAACTCTTTATAAATTGTAGAGCTTCTTACGCTGCAACTCATGGTATATTTTGTTTTTTTAATACAAAGTATTAAACGATAATAAAATGGGATACAAAGTTCTTCATCCATTACAATCTAAATAACCAGCTAGGTGTCAACAAAAATAGTTTTTATGAAAATTCTATTATTATGATACTAGATGAAAAGTGATCTTCATAGCATAGAAACGATAGAGCTTTTTTTTCTCTATCAGATGATATAGAAAGCAAAGTACTTAAAGCTTATCATAAGGTATTAAGGTATCACAATTAGAACTTTTGGTCAGACCTAAGTATTAGAAAATCAGGACAAAAAAAACCGAATGTTCATAATTGAATTTACCTGTAGATCGTAAGTTATTTGTTCTAATATTCGCAACGGTTACAAAGTATTTTATTTCCGTTTTCATGAAATCAAGAATGGTATAAACTACTATCCATTTCAATGAATAGTGCACTCCATTGCAAATTGAATAACTTTGGCTGCGAAACAGCTAGAGATCTGCGCTTTCCAGTTTTCAATAGAAGGGTAGCAACTTTATATGAAAATATGAACAAAACCGCATCGCCCCAAAATTCAAGGTCACATGCTTGTGAAATTCGTAGCAACCTGTCTAAGCGTCATCAACCACTTTTGCACTGACTTTTTTTGACATAGATTTAATAAAGCAGACCATTATATATCGTTTGACACCAATCTCAGCTTTCTAGCTTTTACCGTTTGGAAGCTTGAAGCATTTTCCTGAAAGCCCAAAAGTGGTATTTTCAGTGATTTTCGTAGTTTTTCGACCCTTGATTGAAGTCAAATCGGCAAGCAGATAGTATATTCAAAATCAACACGCAAACCTGCGTCGAATGAAATGTCTTTCACCTTCATTTGATGATATTCATTTTTTCAACCTATATATACCATGATCCACAGTGCGCCATGATAGTTTAGTGACAAAAATGAAAATAATCAAATGAAGGTGAAAGACAGGTTGCTACGAATTTCACAGGCATGTGACCTTGAATTTTGGGGCGATGCGGTTTTGTTGTTCATATTTTCATATAAAGTTGCTACCCCTCTATTGAAAACTGAAAAGCGCAGATCTCTAACTGTTTCGCAGCCAAAGTTATTCAATTTGCAATGGAGTGCACTGTTCATTGAAATAGATAGTAGTGCATCAGTTGTCATTTATCAAAAAAGAGCAAGTATAAACACATTTTCTAATACTGTCTTTTTGCATTACGATCTCTCGGTTATTTTCATTTTAAACTCCAGTCAAATTTCAAGGTTTTTCTTTAAAAATATCCTCCATTGTTTGTTAGGATTTGCTGGACAACTTTCATTATGAACATCTTGTTTTTTTTAACTTTGAATTGATTTTTGTCATTTCAAATTCTCACTCATTTTTATTTCGAACACAATGTCTTTTTTCTTATTTCAGGAGATGGTAACGAACATATCCTAATGGACGATCAGTACCGAAAAGTTAGTGCGAAATGTTTCATTTCCTAATAGTCTTTATTCGAAAGATCTCATGTCAAATTAAGATTTAAAGATCTTTTCTTGTTATTCGAAATTTTCGAATGTAAAATAATATGTGCTAACTATCATTGATATTATTAGTAGAAAGCACGTTGGAAATTCTCTTATTTAAAATAAAAGCATACCTTTAATGACTGATAATCATTCACTATATTTGTCAGCACGGTTATGATTATATTTTGTTCACTTAAGGAATCATAGGTCAATGATGATGATGATCCCATATAAAGTTGATCGACTTGCATAATAAGACGTACTGCATCAAGAAGAAAAGCATAATCAATGGATGTTGATTGAATAAGTTGGTCGAGACTATTATTTAACTGTTTATTGAAATTTATTTCAGTAATTACACTTGCAGCAAAGAAGGATTGAGTGAGAAAGCGATGAACAGCTTTTGTGATCGTTTTATTAGCCAGTTGACAAAACTCCGATAACAATTGAAAATGTGAGGAAGCGACATAATACCAATAATTAATATCATTTACGTAGTATCTACTTAGTTTTAATAATGATATCCAACGATCGTCAACAAATGGGCTTGAACAAATTTGATGAAAGGTTGGAGACAATGAGATGAATTTATAATAAGGAATTGTTACTGTTGAACAAGGACATCTCAGTGTATTTGGATACAAGATTTCTAAGTTCTTGTAAGTTGTTATTGATGGATTTGATACAGTTTGAATAACTAATCCAGTACTTAATGAATTGTAAAGAATAAGAACGATAAATGAGCCTAATCATACAAAAGAAAACATATTAATATACTTACACTTTCAATATTATAATTATGCATGAGACGAAACAATTTTAATCTATCCAGATTTGATTAAATTTTCTAGTGATATGAAAAAGTTCAAAACTCATGAAAATTCTATATTCATTACTAACATTAAGTCAATAAAATATTAAATGAATATGTATTTCTATCTGCATACTTAATTTCATCCATTGAATTTCTTAAACTAAAACAGATTACTGTTTATCCTATATTCCAATTCTATTTTGTTCTTCTTCTTCTTATTCATACAGAATAAAAGAGTAAATTTTCCAAAGTGAAACAGTTTATCTCAAATGGCTTAAATTTATCCATCCAAAACTGATTTTAAATAGACGCGTAAATCACTTCAAGAAAACTATATATCATTCTTTGTTTCTTAACAGTTTATTATAAGAGTCTCTCTTTATCTATTTCTTCTAATCACGTTTTATGCATAACCTGAAAGATAATCATGAAAAATCCCTGATCTCTATATAACTAGAAACGATCTTACTTAACCTTAGTACTACCGATCAGAGTCTAAATCGAGATTATTATAAAAAAACAAGAAAAACCATTTTTCATCGATTAAACTATGAGTAATATTATGAATGTTAGAAAATGGTCTCACATGAGATAAACATAAATATGACAAAATCTTATTCTACCGTATAAATATTTTCTTTGTTTTTTCTTGTTGAGGGGTGAGTAGAGGCTTCATTTAGATCGTGGTTGATATAACTAGACGTTACACTATTCTTCCTATCATATTGACTAATCATAATATAAAGTGCTACATAAGAAATGCATTATGATAACAACAACTAAAGTTACGCACACTAGAAATCAACAGCCTGAAATACAATTGTCTCAATTTGCATTAAAAGAACAACTGAACACGTGAATAGAAAAGTGGAGAAATATATCCCAACAACAAAACTAACCAATAAAGAATGAGTAATGAACTTCGAACTTATCGTCAACATAATCTTATCTGTTGTCACTAATATTAGCCGTTGTTTTAAAAATATTTCCCTATAGAAGCCTAGATTTTTTAAATATTTTTCAGTAGGTGAGTAGAAAATTTTCATTGTTTAAATCTATGCATATGAACTACGATATGTAGTTTACTTTCACTGCAATAATGATGTGTAACGTCATGGAGGATTGAAACAAAATAAGATTCGTTTACATCTATTGTATTGTTATCTTACATAGTTATATCGTTTTATATTATAGTTGTTAAATATCGACATCTACATTACCCTCTATAAACACTAATAAAAAAATTTCAAAATTAATTTTCAATTTTAATCTGAAAAAACCTGTGATTTTTAAAATATTTTATATAAAATATTAGTTTTTCAAGTAAATGGTGTTCAATGAGAGGATGAGAGATCCAATAGATTATTGTCAAGTAGTGACACCATATATCGATAATTTCTTTATCTTTCTTATAATGTATTTATATATTTCATCTATATCCAGGAGCGTAACGTCCATCTCCTTCCGGAAAATTAATAGAAAAAAGGGGTTTACGTCCTCCCCTGCTTTCGAAAATTCGGTTTTTTTGCTCCCAAAAATCGAATAATGGAGGTTATGCCCCCCTGTTTTGATAGCTGACTTCCGTCAGTGTCTATATCTTCTTTGATTCTGTTGTTATTGACGATTATCTATGTTCTTCTTTGTTGTATGTTTAAGTATATTCATTTTCATTGTTCGTTGTTTCTATATAGTTCGAATAAATGTTCTTTCATATATTCTAGTTATTTCTTCTTTTTCTATAATCTCCTAGTGAATTCTTTCACTTTCGAGATGTTTCGAATAAACAATATCTATTGATTAAAATGAATAAATCATTGTAGTTACATGATACAACAAGTCTTTTCTTATGATTTACATTTGTCAAGTAGTCAATATCTATATTAACACTTTTAATAAATTCTAACGATTGAATTCTTATACTAGTTGATAACTTTTGTAGAAATTAAATCTAAAGTTGCTCAGAAAAGCAAAATTTTCTATTTTTTCATTTCAATGTGATCATGTATCAGTATTGAGACAACGAGAATAAATCCTATCATATAAATATATATTTCATATTCGATTGAAAATATCCATCTACTTATAAAATCATTTTTAACAATAATTAACTGCTGCTACTGAATAGTTCTTAATCAATAGTCGGTGTGTATCTAATGAAAATAATAAACTATACCAGTTAACAAAATCAAATAGACACGAGTGATAATCTTCTGTTGTTTAATAGAGTCTTCCGTTCGTTCGTCAGCCTTTTTAAATAAATTTAATCGTTTTGCCCATTGAGTAAAGTTCTGTAAGTATATTTTAATCATTTCTAGAAATAAAAACTAACATTAGATTTCTGATGAGACTATATCCATTATATTGAAAAAAATGACCTCGATTAACATTGACGTTTCTCCATTGATGTTTCAATTTGAATGAAAGATTGATCAATAATGATGCAATCAAACGAAATATAATAGTGAGACCGCCATAAAGACTAATTAAAAGAGTAATTGCCTGATAAACATTCGTGTGATCTCTTGACGTATATGTACAAAATTTCGGATTACATTTATGAAAATATTTTGAATAGTTTAGTTCTGTTGACCATTTATTTATGAAAAGATTAAGCAAATGATCATTTAAAGATATATTTTCTTGTTTTGAAGAAAGAAGAGAATCTGACCAAGTCAATTGCATCTAAACAAAGATCATCATATAAGAAATATAGAATTATATAATACATACCTGTTTAACATTCGGAAAGTATTTTTCCAGTAACTCAATACATTCAATATCATATAAACAATCAAGTGTGCTTTGAAGAAGACCTTCAAGAGGAGTACATCCTCCAAAAAAACCATTAACCATTGAAGAATTTGGTCCATATTCTTGCCAATACTGATGAGGATCATAATATATTACGTTTGACAACGTGTCAAAACCAGCTGGTTTAGTTGGATTTCCAGTTAAACAGCCTATTCCCCATCTGTTCCTATTAGAACCAGACACGAATTCCCAATAGCTTGTTGCTAATGTCTCCACAGTGTATTGATTATTGAACCAAATTGCAATCAGTAAATTTGTATTGAGAGCCGAAACTAAGTAATTTCCTTGAGTAGTTATTCTTAGATAGTTTATAAATGAAGTAATTTGATTTGATACAGTGCTTTTAAAAAATTCAATAGTATCATTCACTTTTGATTGAACATATGCTTCGGAAAGAAGATAAATGCTAACAAAATCATCATTTTCAAGATCATGGTATTTTTCAACGACTGTATCCTTAGAGATCGTACATAAACTGGATAGAAGTTCGAACTAAATCAAAATAAAATAAAAGGATTATACATGAATACTACTTTAAAATATCGATTTAAACAAATTATTCGATAATTGAAATGTTAATACATTAAACTCATAGTGGATTAATTATTCTATTTGAATACTGTTGAAAAGGTAATAATATTCAAGATTTGAATTTATTTATGATGAAAACTAATACTTGTTCAACATTAAATATTGACTTACTTGAGAACTTGCAATTGTTCGAAAATCTAATACTCCATATCTACTTGCATCTTCAAAGTAGAGTGCTTTAATCCATTGATCACTAACGAATATACTTGAACAAATTGGATGAAATGTAAAAGTACTCGTAACGAAAGTTTTATAAGACATTGTCATTGTTGAACATGGACATGAAAGAGTTTTATAATGATCATGATAAAGTTGATCGAAAATGACAGGAGTGATATGTGAGACAACAATCGTTCGAGATTGTGGACTCACCAAAGCAATGTAGAAAAGAACGTAGAAACATACTGAAAGGGGAAATAAAGATACAGAAAAATGATTAAATTCTCACAAATTGATTAGTTAACATTTCTTATTATATGTTCCTTAAAGGATAATCATAAACATCTCTATTTCAGTTTACAATCAATATATTAAGTTTGATTAAATCCAAGAATTATATCACATATTAAGATACATTAGAAAAAGGACTGAAGTATCCTATTAGACTGAGCAACTCTATATAAACATGTGTTTATCAAGTCAAAGTTTTCTTCAGATTGTTTTGCGTTATTATGGCTCGTATCATCAAAATCGCCTCGCTTTGAACAATGACTCGTGGTTAATCAGTAATTTTTTGTCGAAATCATCAATCACTTACGATTTTGTTGCAAAAACTAGGAAAAAATCACTATTTTCAATGGTTTATAGCGATTAGTTGCACGGTTAACTGGCTCATACATCACGATAAAATTAACGATTTTTATGACATGAAGAGTAAAAGACATTTATCAAACATTTTTGTTATAACATAAAAAATTTCAACAGTTTCGAACGAACTAAATACCTCTTGTTCTTTTCTCAGTTATTTTTTTTCATTTTCAAATGTTAAAATCTAGTAACATCAATATGCATCCGTTCCGATGCTTTAAAATCTTCTTCAAGCATCTAATACTCCTGTTTATAGATAGTGTGAGCATAGACTTTGAGCAAAGTGCAAACAATTTGTGCAATAATAATTACTTGATAGAATTCACTATCCACGAAGTTTAGTTAAAAATCTTTGAATGCAAGTTCTCAAAGGACCAGATTTGAGTTTTTTCATCAATATTAATGAGTCTCTTTGTACATGTCTATATACAAGACTGAAATTTCAACTATCTATTAGCTAGTTTTAGAAAACGATTAACGAAAAGTTCTTTCTTATTCTTGACCATCATATCACTCTTTTCTTGCTCTACATGCCTATCAAACATCTTTGTAGTCTTCACTAAAAATTAGAGAGACGTTTCCAAATTTCGTCAATTACGAAATCTTAAGGAAATCTGAATTCAAAAATCAATAGGCATGAACTAAAATACTGAGAAGCTGATACATATGCAGCCGCCAATATACTACAAGAAGCTTAAGAAATGTACAAAATTCAAGAAGTCAAGAAAATCAAGAAATTCAAGGAATATGAGGAATGCAAGAGATTAAGGAAATTCCAGGAACTAATTACACGAATAGTAACATCAACACCATTATCTTAATCTTTTCGATCCAGTCAGATGTAAAAGTTTGTTTTATAAATTATAAAATTCATTTATTATAGATTCCTAGAAAGCATACAACATGCTACTTTTCAACAAGCAACTACTCTAGAAAAAAATTCGTCTACAGAATATTTCAAGGCAGGATGGACCTATTTCGCGTATTCTTTACTATCGCACGGTAATGACGCGCTTTCACTGCACCTCCATCACAATCTGCATTGTTCTTAAAGAAAATAAAGAAACTTATACGCATGGAATGTGTAGCGTCAACAATACAATTATCATCATTTTCACACCTCTTAGTTACATAACTATCATTAGCTCTCACACGCTTCATATCCTTTGCACCATGAATTTCTTCACATACTGCTATCCTTCGATTCCTTAAATTCCTTGATATCTCTAATATTCTTCGTTTTCTTCACATGTTTGCCTTCCTTGAATTTCTTGACTTCCTTAGATTCCTTGAATTCCGTGCATCTCTTGGATTCTTTGGCTCTCTTGAATTCATTGGATTCCGCAAATTCTTTGTCTCCCTTGGATTTCCTGGATTCCGTGACTTCCTTGATTTTTTTTGGATGTCGTGGATTTCTTCAATTTGTTGGAGTCCTTAAATTTCATGAACTCCTTGGATTTCTCAGATTCCATAAATTCCTCGGATTCCTTAACTTTCTTGGGTTTATCGAATTGTTCGGATTTCTTAGAATTGCTGGATTTCTTGAGCTCCTTCAATTCCTTATTCAGGTCGAACAATACGGCAAGGAAATGAGCGGTGTCGAAATTTTTTTTGAGTTTTTTGAATTTCATGGAAGCAGTATTCCGAGAAGGGATTTGTCCGATTTTTCTGCTTTCTTTCCTATCATATCCGACCGAAAAGAGGAGGAAGTTTCGACGAAAAAATTCGATAGTTTCCTCGCGAAATGTTTCTTCCTAATGAACCTGGGATATGGTCGTCTCCCATAGGGTTACCAACTCTGGATCCAATATTCCCATACGATGAAAACATATAAAGCGCATCCCGTCATATCCAGCCACTGTCACTTTGTTATGTTTTTTGGGATATCTAGCCCCATTGTTTAGTTCTTTATGACTTTCGGATTCATTGTTGTTTGTTGGAACTTCCGGGTTCATTGTTCTGCTTTTTGAAACTTCTAGGTTTATTTATGCGTGGAAGGATGAGATGTCTGAGTGAATTAGATAGACGTTCGCGGATAAGCATTGCGTGGGTGTTCACATCTATGTATATATAGGAGTGTTACTGCAGTTACACAGTCATTTGCAAGTAAATAAGTAATGAAGAATCTCCATAGACAGATGTGCGAGTATATATATGTATCACTGTAGACATCAGTATTGATATAGATTGGTACTGCAGTTCATAGGTTAGTTTTTACCTATGAAGGTAAGTAGATAAATATTTACCTGCACAGGTATTCCGCTGTATAAGAAAATGAAGATCACTCAGGTGAAGATTTTTCGTGGAAAATTTCAGAATACTGCGAATTCTCGGCACTCTTCCGATCGATTCTTTGGTTTTTGGAGTGAGGGACGACATATATATGTGCGGAACATGAAAACAGTATTCTAGACCGGAAAGATGCTATGAAAACCGGTCTGTTTCTACACTTTTTCAGACATCGAAAGTATGAAGAATCTGACCAGATGAGCCCGGAAAATGGAAGAAACAATGAGGAGATGGTTAGAAGCTCATCCTTTCCAGTTGGCTTCACAAATTAGAATCATCGACCTAGGCGGATGCTGTAGTCTGATACTTCTAAAATCCAGCTTATTTTCGGATAGATAGATGGAAGTTCAGGAATGTTTCCGATTGGATAAGGATTTTGTTTATGATGTTTCCGATCGTTTTCGGTGGGAATTGTGCGAAAAGCAGCCGAAATCGACTGGAAAATCTACCATTTTCTGCAAGTTCCTGCCGGATCCAGAAGCGAGAATTATGGACCTGGGTAATATCGGATTGAATCCGGCCTTTTGCGCTGCGTCTGCAACTAGATATGATATACTCCCGATCAGTTCGAAACAGGATATGATAAATTTCTTGAAGAAATCCTGCCCGGATATGGTAGTTTTCCAAGATGATACCGGACACAGGATTTGCAGGAAAATCGACAGATCCGATAGGTGTTTTCCAGCCCAGAATATCGGTTCCATTTTCTGTATGTCTTCCGGATAGTTCCGGACGAAAATACAGTGAAATCCGCCGGAACCAGCGGGAAATATCTATTTCTTGATGATTATAGACGGATCGGGACGCCGGAATCATTGTCCTGGGTAACCCAGGTCGAAGATTACAGCCTCAGGAAACGACCAGAATCGGTAGGAAAGAAGAGGAAAAATTACTGTTTCCGGCAGAAAAGCACTGGAGATCGACGGAACATGGAAGCAGTGTTCCAATGATCGCATCCAACTGCCGGTTCTCACAGGCTTCTGTCGGATTCAAGTGGAATCAAACAAATTCGGTCAGTACTGTACAGCTCTCTAAGTTGAGTTGCCAACTCACGAATTGATCTAAGTTTTACAACGAAAAATTTACACCTTACTTACCCACGAGAAGAAAAACGTACAGCCAAGTTGTATACTTTTGCCTTTTAAGAACAATTGCCGGATCTTGTGGATGAACATCATCATCATATTCATCAGGTTCGGGTATAAAAAGATTGTAATTATAAATATGCTTATAAAACCAATACAATAGATCTTTAGGCTTCATCGTGAGAGATGAGTGAATTGGACCAATCAATTCTTTCAAACAATGAAGTATTTATTACTTGTAAATTCCCAAAACAATTTGATTAGTTTTTTTCTAGAAATAAAGTTTTGATTAAAAACGAAGGTAGTGAATTTAGAGTAAAACTGATAAACTATTCAGAGAAAAAAAACTTTCAGAAATTTTTTAGAACTATTAAAAATTTGCAGCCCGAAATAATTATATTTGAACTAGTTAAACTAAATTTTTAACGAGCAACTTGAATAAGATTACTGATCGAAGTAATTCTAAGATAAGAAAAAAAATAATTTAGAGAAGTTTATAACGTCAAGACAGACAACAAAAAGTATTGTAAATAATTCGCTTAACTGTTGTTAGGGTCTAAAACCCGAAGTTGATGATGTGTTTCCATGTGTCCGCGTTTATCTGCACAATAAACTATCTATCGATGCCAGAGAAAAAAGTAAACAAATCATTTCTGAACTCAGTATTCTCAAACCCTGTAGCTTGAAAGTATGCTTAGATCCTCAAGTTCTGTAACGTGTGGAATCTCTATAGGTCCTCAATTACTATGTATTGGGGGTATCATTGGGGTCTGAAGTATTGTATATTGACGGTACTCGTGTCTTTCCTGCTATATTAAAACATCTCCTGGTACTAATTATTCAAAATGAATAGGGAAAAAGAAAAAAAAAGTAATAATTTTTCTTGGTTGTCATTGACAGAATCTAGCCAAATAAATAGAAGTAATTCACTCCTGCTCCTACTTCAGTTATTAAAAGATGTTTCATAGTTTATTCTTCTCTCTGTTGCTTGGTATGAAAAAGTAATAGAGAAATTAGGTGTAAAAAAAATTAGAAAACAGAAAGAAAGGACATTAGAACAATTAATCAAAGATGTTTGAAACTAAGCTATCATTGATATCAGAAGAAATGAAACAATCAATCATCAAGACAAAGAAAAAGTAAAACAAACAAAATTACAGTAATCATATTGTCATAACGGAAAATATTGAAGCAAGCGGCAGATGCACTATTATAGGTCAGTTTTTGTTACTGGCAAACGGATATTTTAACGATGAAAAACTTGTACACTCAAGGAACCCAGTGAATCGCTTTGATCCACGCTGCTTGTATTTATTTATCATAATTAATAATATCTTAAATACAGAGAGACAGAGAGTCTTAAACAAATACTTTGATCAGTTTTAGAATGAAAGACTAGATGAAAGATGTAGAAAGGAAATAATCAATGTTAATAATATCCTACAAATGATCACCAGTTCTCAACTAAAAGGAGCGCACAGTATTTGAAACTGATGAAGAAAAAAATATTCACTTCTACAACATTTTCTAATATCTCATCTTCCAGTGACACTTATCAAGGAAATAAAAGTATTCAAAATGCACGATTTGCTTGATTGTCGAACCATGCTTTCACTCTTTTTTTTTCTAATATCATTAAAACGTATAAAAGAAGAAGCAATACAATGAAGAGAGAAACAGAAACAAAAACAAAACAGTTTTTACTGAAACTTCGTATAAGATGCACGGAAAGCAAAAAA
>JAJEKB010021353.1:881716-908128 GCA_022393335.1 Macrotrachela quadricornifera
CAAAACTTATGAACACTTTCTTGAAAAAATTTTTTTCCCACAGAGAATAAAGTCCATATTCCGGGCTATCGAATCGTATAACTGAAGTCGGGAAAATATTCGTTCTTCGTTGTAAAATTTGCTGTACAAAATAGATATCACAAGTATCCAAATAATTATATTTGACATACTCTAGATGGCACTGTTGTGGTTAGAATCGGAATGGAGACAGTGGAATTTGTAGATATAGCTGTATTTCTCTTGGATGATATAGCTGTTGAAGCTGTGACCACCACAGTGACAGTTAGCGGGATTATATACTCACATATGGGTTTTGTAAAATTTTGTATTTCTTTAGCTTTTTTTACATAAATAACCACGGGTACAACAGCAGCAATGAGTACAATAATGCACAAAATCGCCAATAACCATCGACGTGTATTGCACTCTATCGAACAGGTACAATGACATAAAGAAGAACATTTACAATCGTTGCACAAGCTTAATCGTTCATTATGGTGGCTAGAATATTCTCTAGAGTTTTGACGGCTTGGTGCAAAATTGAAATCTGTTTTCTGTTCAGCTAATTCGAACTGCTGAATGTTATCAGGATTGGCTGAACACCGCATCTGTAGAAAAGGAGTTTAATAGGGTTTTCAGGTTAAAGGAGCCCTTGGATGTGCCTCATGATCAGATATGTGACGAACCGAGCAAATTGCCATGTTCGGTACAAAGAAAATCGTGAGAATGAATGTTCGTCTCAAACGTACAACGATTAGATTCTACTATGATCAGAGAGAGAGCTGTTCGGTACAAAAAATGTCTAGTGCGGCCATGCTGGGACTGAACATTTTCATTTTGTAAGATTCACCGCATAACTAATCATGATCACTAGGATTAATGTAGTGTCTTCAGTCACACTACTAATGTATTCGAACTTGCTTGATGTGTTCTAACTGAATTTGCTGTCTTCTGCATACCACAATAAACACATTCAACACGTGCACTAATCGCTCTTGATCCTGGTACACCTATAAGAAAAACCATGTAAATCATACCTTGATGTCTTTACCCATTAATATCATACTCTTACCATTTCTAATAGATTCTGAAGGAGCATTAGGCCGTATACTTTCTCGATTCTGGCTTTTGAAATCATCTACCGCATTTTTGATTGCACGATTTGGCAGTAAACGACGCACATTCAGCTGTTCTCTCGTAAATGGACTTGTTCCATGTTGTTGTATCCACTGAATAATTGCACTTCGCTCATACGTTATACCATCTTCAGCTAAAACCGGGTCATCGAACAATTCTAATGTAATTGTACATCGCAGATGCTGAGGGTCAGTCATTTCAGTGTTAAAAATTAAATTCACATTCTATTATATTTTTCAATGATATTTATGCGTATGAAATTCATAGAAGATTGCTTATCTAAGTTGGAAAAAATATTCTTCTTCTCCATCTTGTTTTCTTTACTCATTTTTTTGTTATTTAAGGTGATATTATTTACTTTAAAAAGAGTGAGAAGATAATTCAGGTGTTGTAAAATTGCCATTTTCTCAGCATAGGTAGAGCACAGTGAGATCCACAAAATGATAATAATATATATGAGAAAATATGCTGTGCTCGATTTTTTCCAAAGACCGCACTGTCCATATCCTATGTGACAAGAATAGGATGGGACAGGTCAGTCTAAAAGATATTTACTATTTCTCATAGAACCAGCATCATTTTTTGAGCATAGATAGGGCTTACTGCGACCTACAAAATTATATTAATCTACAAGTAACGTTCGTCGTTTCGACTCACTTAGCCCTCGACTGTGGAGGGCAGAAGTATTTTTTTCGCAAGTACCAATGCGGGAGGAATTGATCTAGACTCTTTATACAGATAAGTAATTCAAATGTCTTTCCTTAAATCGTAACATTGGAAAAAAATGACTTAATCTATTTTCTAAAATTCTTTGAGATGGAACATTTTTTATTAAAAGCTTGTAATATAATATTATAAGTACTAACAATTACATGCAGATTTTGTTAAAGAGAAAAAAGGTTAGAACCATTGAGCAAAACGCAGTTGTGTTTCTATATATAGTTTATCTAGTCTTCCTATCTCAGCAAGTTGCGACTTGGTTGATTTCATTAATAAAGTTTTGTAATCAAAATCTCTTAAAATAATTAAATCTGTCAAACGTTTCACACGTGATAATGGTACATAAATTGCGGTAAGATCATCAGTTCTGCTTGGTAGTTTTAAATCAATAACAACATTATTCAAAGTTTGACCTTGACTTTTATGTGTTGTCATAGAATATACAGGTTTTACCAAAACATCATGGTTTCCGAGGCGCATTATAGCATATCTATGTTAACCTTAAAACGATCCGAATAACCCCATGTTTCGCCTGTACAATAGTGGCAACAAGCAAGCTTATTTTGATTTGCTGAACCCTCCCTTTGTTGAGGAATTATACCAGTGTTCGTTTCTACACTTTTGTTACTATTCACTTAAAAAGATATCACATTGTAAAAATGAAAGACGAAAAAAATTTTCTTATAATTACAAGTAACGCGAACCCTATAAATTCGCTGACCCTTTTCTGAAAGAAAATTCGGTGTGATTATCATTGAAAACAATTTTCATTTGGGTTGTCTTATATCTCAATCTCCTTGATTGCATGAAAGCTACAAAACAAAACATCCACTCTAGCGATGATCGTTTTATAGAAATATCCCTATATAGATTCATATGTAAACGACAAGCAAACCTCAAGTTCGTGTTCTTCGACTTTGATTGAGTTTGATCAAACCTAATACAGATATCTGACCATATTCAATAGTTTGGGATGTCAGATTTTCTAATCCTGAACTCTGACTTGTTTGAACAAAACGAAGAGACAAACATTCATATTTTTTTAAGCCCAATATTTATCGGTATACAACTGGCTCTTTAAGAAAACGGAAATAGATACGATTTAGATGCTTCAGCTTGTTCATCAGATTCAGTAGCATGATCAGGTGGCGATCACTCCAAACCACAATTCTATGAAGATAATATCTTTTTCCAAACTAGAGAGTCTCGGACAGCTTCTTAAAGTTTTATGACGACATGACTACATAAATGTTTCTGCTTACGCTACAATAGGCAAATAACACAATATTAGTATTCACAATTCCTTTACTGGATATGCAGTGTTACATAAAATGTGTAATAAAAAATGATTTTTCCTCATGAATCGAGTTATTTGAGAATCCATTAATGTACTCCAAATCTCACTTATTGCACTTATGATAAACTTTTTAAATCAACGACTAGTCGTTCGTCGGCCTCCCTTAGGCCGGCCACTCACGACTAGCCGTTTCTATGTACAGTTTATTTTTCTGTCTATCTTCTCTCACATTAGGATTTTCATGCGCACATAAGTAGCCTACTCATAACATATCGATACGTAATCGAAAACTTCCAATACTTAGATAGCATTATGTAGTTTTCATCAGTTTTCAATTTCTGTTTTGTTTTTAGAAACTGATATTTTGCCGGATTCGTTTCCAAACAAGATTAATTAGGCTCTTTGGAGAATCGACTTAAATTACTTGAAACTTATTTCAAACTATGCTTTAAAATAACGTTTTAAGTCAACGGCTAGTCGTTCGTCGGTCTCCCTCCGGTCGGCCACTCACGACTAGCCGTTTCCATATTCAACACAGCTACATCCTTCACTATTAGTTTATGTTTGAACCGAATAGATGCATCTCGTTTGAATTCCTCTCAAAAAGTTGCTGAACATTTGTTAGTACATTCATTAAGGAACTAAAAAAGAGAAACTATTCAAAAACTACTACCAGTATAGTACACTACATTGTGGTCTAAGAAAAATCTTCGCCTAGTTTGAATGTTAATTCAAGGTTGATGTTAATGAAGACTTAACAACAGAACATCAAACAGCCACCTCTTTTTTTTTCACATATTTCTGTATAAATCTTTCTCAAAATTCTGACGTATAGTAATGTACAAAGAAAAATGTTTCTATTAGAATAAATGTCCAACATGGATTCATGACCATCGATTATTCTTAGTTCAACCTTAAAATAACAAGAAGTTCATTAAAAAGCTAAGAAATAGATCAAAAAAGCTTTTATTCACTTTGAATTCGGATTTTCCGTACTTTTTAAGAGTCAGTCAAGTTTTATCAAAAGCTATAATTCATTCACTTATCGTTAATTAATAACTAACAATATTGAAAAGCTAACCTCAGATTTGGGTTTCCCATAGCAAATTATATTTGGTGACTTTTCACTGCATACAGTTTATATTATTTATTATTAATTATTTGGTAACAGCCATTCAGTCTTGATTTATCGATCTTCGGTTAGCTTCAATCAATCTTTCTAAGAAAAATGCAAAAAAAACTATAAATTGCATATTTACTTGCTTTTAACCTCAAAATTGTCTCGAAATTTCAAATCTATACCTTCGACAACCGCTCAAAGAGTTTTTTTATAAAACATCATAGGTTTTAAATATTAATCTAGGCGACACCATTTTCCTATTGGAGTGAAGACATAAATATGCGGACAACCTTTCGAAACAAACATATCTGCAAAACTACAGACTTATTTTATACGATATGATCCATGCTTCAATTCGGGAAACAAATTGTTATTATCTTAACACATTCACGGCGATTCGATTTTCATAGGAAGTAACATCTCTAAATACAGTTTATCAAAAAACAAAATATACTAGAAAATGCAGCGTGAAAAGCTCTACAATCTACATCATAAAACTTATTTCAATTGTATAATTTTTATTTTCAAAAAAGCAAAACTCTTTGCGACCCATCTTTGAAGTTGCGAAAATTGATTGTACAGAATATTTTCTTTTTTCGAAAACAAAATGTACACAATTAAAATAAATTTTACAATGTAAGTTGTAGAGCGTTTCACGCTGCACTTTATGGTATAATTTATTTTTTCTTAGGAAATCATATTATGTGAGAAAAAGGCGAAAAAAGAAAAATGAAAGTTTACATTCGTGTAGAAAAAAATGATCATTCCGCAACCTTGAAAACTAGTCGCACAGAGTTTTACTTTGTTTGAAAACAAAAACTACACAATTAAAATAAGCTTTATTATGGGAATTGTAGAGCTTCTCACGCTGAATCTTATAGTCTGTGCTGATTTTTTAGTAAGACGTATTTAGAGATTAAAATATGCAATGCAAAGTGAGGCCCACCGGTGGGCCCCATCGCGTCGAATGTGTTAATGTGCTGATCGACATTTTCGATGTATAGGAAATATCCTAGTGACAAATATGGATTATTCCAATAAAATTTATCATGCTGGTTTTTTCCCATCCTCTGTTCTTCTGTAATACATTGGATTTTTTCGACTTGTCCATGCATGTCCATATAAATACATACATCACTATAATCGAGATACTGAAAAAAAGCTAAAGACACATTCTTAAAATTTGCAATATACATGCTATTCGAAGCAACGGATACAGAGGAAAATGACGACTTGCAAAGTGATGTGAGCAGTTTGGGTGATGAGTTCTCCAGAACGTAATTCGAATCTACAAGCTCCAAAGACGTTACGGATGATGGTGATGGTAATGATGATGTGGATTCACAAGTATGGGACGAGATAGAATCCGAATCGAATATCGAATTCACGGAAGATTCTGGAATGATGGAAGAGGTGCCAGGAAACTACGAAGATAGTGCGATCAATCCTGTCGATTGTTATCGATATTTCATCACTGATGAAATTATTAATCTCATGGTTCATGAAACTAATCGATACGCAAAACAACATTTACTAACTCAGCAGCTTACCAAAAGATCGAAAACTCTCCAATGGAAACCAACTAATAATGAAGAAATGCTCGAATTTTTTAGAATTATCATTGAAATGGGATTAGTACAAATGCCAGAAACAGATTATTACTGGAGTAAAAGCAAGCTGTTTGGATCTGAAGTCATTCGAAATATGATGTTAAGAGATCGATTCGAATTATTTCTCAATTTTTTTTCATTTTTCGAACAACCAAGAAGAGCATGCAGACAAAAACAGGTTGTTCAAGCTCAGACCGCTTTTAGATTTATTGAGAGATAGATTCAAGTCAATTTACGTGCCTGGCTCCGTTATTTCTATCGACGAAACAATGGTACCATGGAAGGGGAAGCTTTTATTCAAACAACACATTCCTGGAAAAGCACACAAATATGGAGTCAAGATATACAAGCTGGCAGCTACTAACGGATACACTTGGAATTTTATGATTTACACTGGTAAGCGGGATTCAATGGCAGGTCTTGGGCACGGTCAAACTGTCATACTCGATCTGGCAGATGGTCTTCTCGAGTGTCATCGAACTGTAGTAGTTGACAACTTCATTACAAGTATTTCCCTCGCAGAGAACTTATTGCAAAATGATACTTATCTTATTGGAACATCGAGAAGCAATCGCGCTGGATCAGGGCACGAAGTGGCTTAGAAAATGCTCAAACATGGTGAAATTTATGGTTTCCAGAGTAATAATGGTGTAAAACTAATCAAATGGAAAGATAAAAGAGATGTTTTGATGATATCAAGAAAGCCATCGCATTCGACAACGTTGATAGACACTGGAAAAACCAATAAAGCCAATCAACATATCATGAAACCATCAGTTGTTCTCGATTACAATAAGGGAAAACAAGGTATAGATTTATCTGACCAATTATCAACATGCTATACATGCCTTCGACGGTCAAAAAAATGGTATCTCAAAGTGGCATTTGAGATGGTATTTGGACTGTCAATTGTAAATGCCTATTTGATTTACAAACAATATTATGGCACGAACTTTATGACGATGTTACAATTTCGCGAAAGTCTCGTGGGGTCTTTACTTCTGGGTGTGCCATACGAGAATCTACAACCTGGTCCAAGAGGACGTTCAACAAGCCAAATGAAACGCAAGCTGGCGGATCACAAGCTTGAAAAAATGGAAGGATCTGCACGTGATGTCAGAAGACGATGTATTGGTTGCTATGAGAAGATTAGGCAACAACAATCAAGAGAAGCAAGTGCGATCGCAGCAAAGAGGATAAAAACTTTCTGTCCTGACTGCGACAAGTTTTTCTGTCTTGATTGTTTTAATGAAAAACATTCCTCTAAACAATAAAATAGATCAACCTGTGGCAAAGATAAAGTAACTTTGTGTCCCTTGTTACTTAAAGAAAAGAGGAAAGTCTACTTTTTCATCATTTTTCTGGTCAAAATACATCATGAGCCACCAGTGGCTCATATCGCCGTGAAAGGGTTAAACATATCAATCTTAGTTTATTAACATTCATACAACATAGGAGAATCAAAATGATAGCATTTCGGAAAAGACATCAGCGAGAATTTTAAAAAAACCATGTCGTATCTTGTGAAAATTGCCGATAAGAACTTATCTGTAGTCGAGAGATATTTCGAAATTGTTTTTGAAAATAGTATTCCAAAAATTGGAAATGGATGTTTTCCTATGTAACTCGACAAGCACTATCCAGCTATGTCGCAAAAGGGGAGAAAAAGTCTTGTTCAAACTTCCAGTCACCGATACTGTACAATGTATAAAAGCAAAAAAATTCTTTTCAGATTATTTTTGAAAGTCTAGCTAGTCAATCTGATTGTTAGAAAAGCTATTTTTATATGATACAATAATGAAACATAAATCAAGAGAAAGATGATACTAATGTCTATTTCAATAAACACTGCACTCCACTATAAGTTGAATAACTCCGAATAAGAAATAGTTAGAAACCTACGGTTTTCAGTTTTGGAAAGAGTGGCATCAATTTTATATGGAAACCTGAAAAAATTGAAATCACGCTGAATCTCGAAATCGTTTTTATATAATTTTCAAGAGACACTTGATTTGTGTAACCTATCTTCGACAACTAGTCATTTTTTGAAAATTGAATATCTCAAGAAAGAAATATTCCTTTCGGCTGAAACTTTCAATCGATTCTAATGACTAGTAGTTCTATCTATGGGCGAAATTTCAGATCAAAATTCTTGAATTTTATTTTTCCACAAACTCCTTGCTACAGGCCCAAAATTCAGTAAAACGACCATAACTCTCTAACAGTAAAAGCTAGAAATGTGGGGTTGGTTTCAAACAATAGGCAATCGTCTGCTCTATGAAACCTATGTCAAAACAATCGGATGCTAAACGGAATTAGGATGCTTAGGTGGACTGCTAAAATTTTCACAAATAGGCGACCCCAACATCCGATATGATACCGTTTTGTTTCATATTTCCATATAAAGTTACTGCTCCTCTTTCCAATGCTGAAAATCGCAGGTTTATAGCTATATCCTAGCCGGAGTTATTCAACTTACAACCGAGTGCACTGTTCCTTGAAATGGATAATAGTTCAGTTTGTAAATTATGGACAAATAATATTTCTTGTCGAGCGATTTTTTCCTAGTTGTGTTAACATAACAACATGTTTTACATTTTCGAGGTGCCACTGTTGATTTGGTGATATTGTTGTGTGGGAGTAATTTTTAGGAATCATTGCAGTTAACCAGTTTTGCATAATATCTATGGAGCAGACAATACCAAGATACAAAATAGAACAAAGGGCGATGATGTACGGTACCCAGGTAATTCCAAAAATACTCAATATGCGACTGAGTCCGATATTTGGTAGCAGATATGTTACAAGAATCAGTCCAGTTAGTGCCCAAAGACCAATGTGATCAATCCACATGATAACTTTTAAGAACAATATCGACGGTCGACAATAACGACTACAGTGGTGACGGGGCTGATCATTGTCACAAAACATAGCCCATCGAGTGAAACAAATGTATTTGATAATTAAATAACGAAGAGCAATGTACCAACTAAGAAGTCCAGATCCCATTGTAATTATATTTTTCGACTCAAACCGATAATGAAGACATTCAAGAACGATGGTACTGTCTGTGGTTGTATTGCAAGGATTTATTTGACTTTCACACCAGACAAGAACAGATTTTAACTGGTCAGAACTACGACAATCAACAATCAATTCATTGTATTCAGTCCATAATGTTTTCGCTATGATAAGAAAAAAGAATTGAATATGAGCAACAAAAATCCAAATGATTGATTGATTTGCATTCGGAACACGCGATAGACGTTTGTCGAATCGATGACATGTCATCAGTTGTTTTGGTCGAGAAAGAAAAGCAATCTGAACTATCCCGAATTTTCCATCTGAATAGAATTCGTTAAAATATGCCAGGATATTATGGATTCGTTCATTTTTCCAGAACGTCTGTACGATGTGACAAAAAAGTGCAATACAAATAATTATTCCCATTATGATTTCTAATATTCGATTGAAAGATTGAAACTCACGATGAGATCGATATAGTGAAATATTATTCACGTTTTTACAAAAAGACGCATAAAAGGAATCCGATGGTGCCATTTCCTACCACTTTTGTCAGGTGAATAAAACACGGTGGCTAGCGCTTGCAAGTCAATAGACAAATATGAATTATTATATTCAGTTGACATCTGCATGTTATTTGACATACGTGTCGTTTGACTAGCATTGAGCAATAAAAATGTCATGCTTCATTGTTAAATATTACTAGTCAACCGAAGAGCTCTTTCAAATTAAAACAAAGACAATATCACGACTCAACCAATTTTGTTTTCAGAAATACTTGAAAAAATCGATGAAAAACTTGGAAATTGATATTTAGGAGCAACAACTTTGTGCATTATGAGAATGTTGAAGATAATACTTTTCTGTTGAATCCAAAATGAATGAAGAGAAAACAGACCTCTTAAGCAGTGTAAGATAGTCGAAAAAGCCAGAACAAACATGTGTTGTCACTGATTCACAAAAGCTTGCCTATTAACGTGTGTGTCAAAATGAATGAGCCTCTCAGTATTTTGCATATTTCTCACTCATTTTCCAGTGTGTACGAGAAACATCATTTTAGGACATTCGATACAATCAATTCGTCCAAGAACTACAACTTTCAAACCTAATGTCTTGCCGAATTTTTTTCACAGCGATTTTTAGTTCTTGGATTAGAGTTGCTTTAGATGTCACTTTGTTCCAGTTGATGACCTTCATAAATTCATCCCCAATACAGTAGTCCAATGGATTGAGATCGGAACTGTTTGGAGGCCAATGGTCTTTATCGATAAACCCTGGAAAATTGTCATGACACCATTGTTGTGTTAAGCGATGGGTGTGCGGTTTTGCACCATCTTGTTGGAATGTCCAATCATTCCCAAACACATGATTTCCATATTTTAGCGCCACAGGAAGCATCTCTTTGATATATCGGGCATGATCGACCGTTCCCTTTTTCGAAGATGACCAATGGAGATATACCTTTAGCACAAACAGCAAGCCAGACCATCATCTTTTCAGGAAATGCTTTTTTCGGATGAACACCATCTTGCTTGTCAGCTTCATCGCGGCTCACTGCCCAAATGCGATCATTTTGGATGTTGCAAACTCCATCAATGTCGAACATCTTTTCGTCAGAAAATAAAATTTTCAATGTTTCCTGCTTTCGAAAATTGGTCCGTATCCAGTTAGCAAACTTTCTTCTTTTTACTTTGTGTTCCTCGGTAAGTGATGGTTCGATCAACTGTTTATACGGTCGACACCCAAGATCATCCGAAGAATTCTGTGAGCACTTTTAGAAGATATACCGAGTTCAAGTGCAACTTTTCTAGTCGATATCTTCTTTTGTTGTAGCTTTTGCTTTACCTTCTGGATGTTGGTATTAGTTCGAGCTGCACGTGGACGACCTGACGACACTGATAAATTGATAGAAGGGTGAATCCATGGAGACCAAACCACTTTTTTGGAAAGGTCTTTTTTTTCGATTTTTTTTTTCTTCTACAATGCCGGTATGGTCTAGAAAACACTTTTGATGAAAAAAAATCTAATCCTTTCTATTGAAAATGTCGAGTTTTCGAGCATTTTTTCGGTGTCCCTATGATACACTATATACACATAGGAAATCTTAGAAGAAAATCTAGGACTTTTTCGCGAATGATTTTTTTTGAATTTTTTTCTCCTTATAAATATTTAAAAAGTTTAAAAGCATATTTTCTGAGAAACATTTGACCTTTTCTATCGAAATTCTTGGAATGCTAAATCATTTTCTCTGAATACAACAGCCACAAGTGATCGTTAACTTGAGTTACAATGAATTAATTTGACAATTTTCAACTTCTCTTTCTCGTAGAGTTATGGATAATTGATGACATAGAATCTTGACGTAGAAATCATCATCAAACCTGACTCCAAAAAATTCGATCGACTAGAAAAGACATAAAAGGGAAGTTTATTTAAATGTAAATGTCCTGATCTGGTTTGATCGAGATGTCGAACGATAATGAACCATTGAGCGACTGATCGGTTTGAATTCATGCATAGTTCGGATCCCTTGTATTGTACCTAAACCAAGATCAATATAAAGGAGTAGAAACAATCATTTTTATCACCTGTTGTTCGAAGTTTCTCGCTTCTAGCTTTTAGGTAATTGGTTTTAACCTTTTCCACTTCATCTGCTTCAAGATAATATACATGAACACCAGGAGTATCTTTGTTGGATCTTCTTGCTGTCTCGAGTTGTTGTTTTTGTGAGAACTTGTAGAAGTCTTTTGCATTTGATATGAGAATGTTCTTCGAACGAGTAGCACGTCTAGCAGTGGATTTCAGCACCGCACCTATTCCATCACCAGCTCTTTTTCCATGACCTGTAGCTGTAAACGTTCAAGAAGCATCTAAATCGAAGTCGGTTTTATGATTAATCAGGTTCACAATGCTGGCATTGTTCTTAAAATGAGCACTTGCTCCATCACTAAAAAAAAGAAGAGAGCTGATCTAGCACGTAGGCTATAACAGAAGTAAGACTTACCTCACATAATTAATCTTTTTTACCAGTGGAAAGTTCTTCTTGATGAATTGAACAAGAATTTTTTGTGCACAGTGCACAAATGCAGTTGTATGTTCCATATAATTACTGATGATCGCTAGGTTTCGTTGTTCCTTTCCAATGGTCAGATGGATTGTAAACAAGGTAACTTGATGCTGACTAAAAAATCCTTGTTGAACTTCGCGTTGATGTATCAACGTATAATTCATTGAGAAATCAATCTGAGCCACAACAAACGTCTTGTCTGATGATTGACAACGCAACTCTTTAATATATTCACACTGTTGACGATTACAATACGTGTGAAGCAAGAATAAAGGCCATCTTTCTTCAATTTCCGTGAGTAGAGAATCAACTGAGCCAAACATCTGTTGAAGGTCGAACTTGTTATTGACTATCTTCCACAACGTCCATGAACATTCGTCATCCAAGTCCATTATGTTTTTATCAGTGAGAACATCTATGATATTTTCCGTTGGACAGTTGTCACATTCACCACTGAAGCACTTTTCTTCCGGTATAGTGCAAACCATTCGAGCGATCAGATCTTTCATATTGGCCTTGTCACTAGATGAGGAAGAAGCTACGCCGGTAGATTTTCGATAGTTGTTGCTCCAAGCCTGTAATAAAACTATGATAAAATCGTATCAATATACAACTAACACAAACCTTCAATAACAAATCCATGTTCTCGTGAATAATACACATGCACGTCTCAGGTGGTGTTGCAATTTTCACTTCTCGTGGTCGAAGGGCAGTGAAGGTTGATCTTGCAACAGCTCCAGGAAATCGTTCGTTAAATATTCGGTAGACATCCAAGACAGTCATCTCTAAAAAACGAACTGTGACTGGTTGTCCGTTGATTTTAATTATGTCTTTGGAATTGGATGAGGTCCGACTGATACCATCCTCACTATAGAACTTGATCACAGCGTCAATTGTTGAATCAGTTAAAGGAATATTTCCTCATAGACATTGTGGATAGGCTAATATCCCATTATTTTTTCGAAGAATGAGCCATCGTCGAGCCTGATTTTGCTTTGATTGAAACCTGATAAGTGAAAGACGTATTTAGTAACATATATACAGAAAAATGCGAAGACATTGAAAGAAACAAGAATATAAGATTTTTTTTACGAAAAAAGTCACTTTCTTATATACACTGACCCACAGCAAAACAAAGCGGTGAATGGATGCTGAACAAAATCTGGATTACTAGATTTGCAAGATTTATCTAAGATTTTTTTTACGAAAAAAGTCACTTACTTATATACACTGATTCACAGCAAAACAAAGCGGTGAATGGATGCTGAACAAAATCTGGATTATTAGATATGCAAGATTTATCTAAGAATTTTTTTTTCACAAATAACATATGGCAATAGACCGTCAGTTAAATTGACAATTGTTTGTTTTCGTAACCGATTATTTCTTGATGTACGTTGTTGTTCACTATAATATTCAGCACTCTTCATTGTCTCTAAAAGCTCTGGACTCATTGTACCTACATAAGTAGAAATTATGCAACAGAAATATCGTGAACTCATATATTACCTTTTCTGAATATCAATTAGAAAAAGAAAATCACTATCTATTAAAAAACCAAAAGAGAAACATTTCGAAATTTTAATAAAAGACATTTCACATGCATATGTTTTGGAATACGAGATATCGAACACTTGCTCAAGATCTTTTTGGAAAAACTGCCAGATATTAATTTGTTTAACTTATAAACCATAGTACTTTCGATCGAACCAAATGCAGTGTCAAACGAAATATGTCATTTAATAGCAGCAAAAGGTGAGCCTCTGTTAATCTCTATAATACTTATATTTTATTTATTATAAATCCACTAGAGAAACCTGTGACACTTTATTCTTCCTGAAATATTCTTGATTTTTGCAAAATTTAGAATTGTATATTTTCTGTCCTTGTTCTGTTTACTAAAAATTTTCAGATTGTATTCTGTATACATTAAGAGTACATGGTTTCTTTCCCGTCATTGAATACAATGATTTTTGAGTTGTGTTTGTTAAAATCCAGAGTGGACCTGTTACGATTGTACGATGCCATTGTTCAATGAAGCCTGTCTGGTATCTCGACTCTAATCAATATTCTCAATGCATTAATGATCCAGTGTTGAAGATGACATTGATAGAAATACAAATCTCCTGAAACATAATTTAATAATTTAAAAAAAATATTTAAAAAAGAGTTGAAAGTGGTATGAGTATGAAAGAATTAAATAAATGAAATGCTTTTTAATTTTATTTCTCATCTTTCTAGAAATTTATCTTCTGTATGTGTAAACTTACGATAAACTCAATAACTTCCCTCATCTCTTTAACATGCATTGAATATTTCGACATTTGATAACGAGGAGTACATATTTGTCTTAAACAATACCTCGCTAGATGGGTCTTCGATTGGCCGCAGAGCATCAGTATTTCACACTAGTTACACTTTGTTTATAATCGGCTTCAATCAATATAAAAGTTGTATCGTTTTTAAAAAGTGAGAAATGAAATTAGATTAAAATCAAAGATTTTGACTGATTATAATCAAATGTGAACCACTCATAATCAAATAGTGCCCATTTAAATTTATTTATAAAATGAAACAAAATTGAACGTCTATAAATTATACGGTCTATATGGATACAAAATAATCAAATATTGATATGCAGCTTTATCATAAAAGCTAATGTCGAAATCTTTTCAAACCTTTATCAATATGCTTTTCTTTATAAATAGTTCAGCAGACACACGCAATCTATTCGACAGTATTAGTTTCGAAAAGGAAAAATCTCGTAAAAGACCTTAAAAAATTAACACATTGTAGAGTTCGCTAAAAAGATATTGAATATATTAATATTGTTATAATTTTTTATCATGTTCAATGTAAAAGCTCGAGCGAAATTTTTATGTACGTAAAAACGCTTTTTGAAAATATTGGTTAGACATACATAAACCGTATGATATTCATAACAAAATAACCAAAAGTATGCATAAATGAAAACTTTCTTATGAAGTAGTGATACCAATTACAAAATGTATTAATTAATACTTTTGCAACTTTTATCAGGTTTCGAAACAGTGTTGGGAAACTCAAATCTTTCAGATACTAAATCCTAGCTTTCTCATTCTAGTCGATGAGCGTGGGTTATCAATGTTAACAACTGTTTACAGATGCATACGAAGTAGAACTCTGATTTCACATGAGATAGATATACCTAGCTTCTATAGTAATTTATGATAATATTTAAACGCTGTTTACTGTAATCCGGTTATTACGTCAGTCGCGAACGACGAACATTTACCGCTATAGTTTATTATTATCGTAATATAGCGTAAAGCATCGTATATGATTACCGTAAACAGTTACCGTGAACAGCGACCGTTTTCTGCCGTATTTGATAGGTGTACGGTCGTTTACGGCCAGGCAACATTGACCTGGGTTTTGACCCATATTGAGTATTCACGGAAAATATCAAATTATAAAATTTTGATTTGAAAATTTACCCATAGATAGGCCTGATGATGTGGGCAATATTCTGAAAGTTTCAGCCAAAAAGAATGCACTTTTCTCAAGATATTGATTTGTCGAAAATACTCAGACAGGAATAAGAATAATAATATGGCAATAAAATACCTTCAAATTGTAATAAAAATAATGATGTAAAACTGTCACAAATATTAGAGGAATAAAATTTTATGTGATGCATAATAATGATCATTTCCAACCAAGTGAAAATGATTTCACAGGCGATATATTAGCGAGTTCGGTAAGTTTGTGCAACTATCCTTGAGGTACATCCACGAGATTTTTCACCTATATCATTGCGCAGAGTGCAAAATTTTAGTTAGATTCACTCTCATTTACATAGTTTGTGTTAAGCGATTTATCAAAAAAAAACATATATCCAACATCAAACTTAAGTGTGTTTCAGGAACGACAAAATCGAGTATTTGGAAGGATTTTTATCTGCAATCAGCTAAATAACGCCACAATCGCTGAGTAAATAGCAGATACTCATAAGAGATTTTCTCTAATGTTGTCTCAATACATTACGCATAGGTGATTTTCGGTACTATTGCCCATATCAAAATATAAAGCACGTCGTTATTTTTTAGATAACTTTTGATAGAAATAAGATAAAGAGTTGCGGTTTTCACCGCTGAAAAGATGCTGAGACAGCACATTGGTTCATATAAAATTGTTGAGATTTATTTTATAAATAGGTAGTGATCCATGGTCATTTAGAAAGAGTAGTCTGTTAACCTATAAAGATGTAACAAATCTTAAAATTTCAGGAGTGAATTAGAATCCTTAGCTGACGAACTGCAAATCTACGAAAGGTCGAAATTTTTATCTTGAGTTATTCAAATGTTATGGATCAAATACTAACGGGAACTGACCGAATTTTTGTTAATTTTATCTTGCGTAAAATATTTTCCTAATTATTATTAATAGTGTTTTTCATCATGCTAGATCAACTGGTAATATTTATTTTGCTATATAATACTTCTTCTTCTGTCAAAATACTAATGCCAGCGATTGTACGGTGTTACTTTCACATGTTACTATGTTGGTGATTTGGAATATCTACATTATTTTTGAAAAATACTTACAAACATAAGCATACATGCTTAGGTTTCATTCTTTTAATAACAATTGTCGTTTTATATGCAGTCCATGACTTTAAATGATATAAAATCACGATAAGCAAAGTATGAACTGAGTATTTCAAAGTACTAAGGTCATGCTTTTTTCCTCTGTATAAGACTACAGTATTTATATGCAGCAGTAAGTTTTTTCATTGTTCCTAATAACTCCACACATGCAATGAAAATTTCAAATTGAATTTTTCGCTCGGTTAAAAAATCTAAAAGTAAGTCTCTATACCAAATGTATAATCTTGTTTATCTATAAATAATTTATATTTACACATGGTTATATATGATCAGTAGCAAATAAAGTTATATTCAAATTGTAAAACATCTGTCACATTAATTATAGATGCTGATAACAAAAGTAAATATAAATAAAATAGTTATACTCATCGAAAATACCTACTCAATATTTACGCAAACGTCATTTACAAGTAGTATAATTCAATTAAACTAGAATGAATGTAACAAACTATTCAGTATCGCAAATGAACATTGAATTGCTAGAAAACATTTGTAATAATTTGAATCGTTACATTCCTCTTGTCTATCTTCCATTTGGTTTAATAGGTAATATGTTAAATATTATAATATTTACTCGTCGTTCGCTCCGAACTAATTCATGTACTGTATTTCTTCTTTATTCATCTATAGCCAATATTTTCCATTTAACATTTGGTCTTATTACTCGTATTATTATGGATCAATTTCATTTCGATATTGAAGGACTTTCATTACCTTTCTGTAAAATAAAATATTATATAATGTATGTTTCTGCCTCTCTCTCATTTTATTTCGTTTTACTTGCTTCAATCAATCGATATTATCACTCGAAATCAATTGGTAGAGAATGGTTTTTTATTCAGTTATTGAATCCTCATAGAATCAGTTTAATCATCACATTAATTAATTTTCTGATTTTTATTCATATTCTTGTTTTATTCCGTATTGAACAAACAAAGACATCTTCTGGAAATTTCAAATTAACTTGTTATACCACACAAGCTTCTTATCGAATATTTCTTGATGTTTTTCTTATTATTACTTGGTGTTTATTATCGCCTTGTTTTATGCTTCTCTTTGGTATACTTACTATTCGTAATTTGCGTGTAACAAAGATTCGATCGTTTAGTACTGATTCGATTGATTCAAACGCTTATCAGCAAAGAAAATGTAGAAAAAAAACAGATGTACAGCTTGTATTTATGCTTTTTGTACAAATTATAATCATCTTTTGTTCAGCGCTGCCTTTTGGCTTACAAAAAATTATTGCAACACTTCGACCAGCTGAAACTGATTATCAATTAGCTGTTGAATACTTTGTACTTTGTCTAACACGATATATTTCTTTTACAAATTCTACATTTTGTTTTTTCTTCTATATGTTTATCGGTAAGAAATTTCGTACGGAATTAACCAATTGTACTCAACAATGTTTTTTATGGATTTTTAATGGAAACAAAATACAACAACAACAACAACAACAGCAAACTCATTTTTGACAACTAAAATAAAATAAAAGATACGAATATACAAGCGTCCTAATGCATAAAAGTAAACGCGTTTCAACGATGTTTTAAGGTGGCGTTTTAGTTCAAAGAAATGCGTCACAAACAAAAAAGATGCACTTCAACGCGTCGTAAATAAAAACCGATGCGTTTAGACGCGTTTCAACTAAATATAACGTGTTTAAATGCAAAAATAATGCTCTCAGAAATGTTTGCGTTGGAATGTTTTTTTTTAATTTGTTTTTCATGGGTGAGATAGAAACCCACGATACTTGGAAAGAAACATGATGAGAGTGAAAAAACACTTCGACACTATCACAGGAAGAGAATATTTGAAAAATACCTGAGTGAAGGAATGAAAGAAAAAAAATATATGTATGTTATATGTTTCATCGATGTAATAGGAGAAAAAAGAAATACCCAACATAAGTGAATCACACTATAGCAGATGTGTGCGTATTAAAATGATAAAGAAATAAATGCGAAAACTTCGGATTTTATCCGAAAGTTATGTGTACTGCAAAAAGTGTATGAGTCAGATGAGTCATTATAGAATGTATGAATGCTAAAATTATCAGGACAAATTGTCTTTATGAGCACGATTTCTGTTGACTGTTGTTTATCCGAAAGAATTTTGGATCGAATACAACTCAGATTTGAAGCCTCCGCTTTCATGTACCCAAAGAAAAACTATTTTTCTCATAACTTGATTTTTATTGATTACTTCTCTTTCCAAGGGCGTAAATAAGGAGGCCAGTGGGGACTACACATTGCCCCCGGCTCACGAAAAATTAATAGAAAAGAACAGGGACGGCGCGAAGAGGTCAGGGCAGGGGGGGGGGGGTGATACCCCAAAAATCGGAGCCTCTGGTCGAAATGGTCAAAATCGGAGAAAATTTTCTCATTCTGCTTAAATTCGGAGGAAAACTAAGCTTTTTTGTTTGTCATCGCTTTCTTTTCGAAGCAAACTTTACGACATCCTTTGGACTAGTATGAACGCACTTCATGCAATACGATATTGAGAGTTCCAACAAAAAATTTGATTATTTTAAAATTTTATTCTTCGTTCAGTTTTAACCTTACAACTTTGTTCATAAAATAACACTAGAAAAATATGAATATCAAAACTTACAAGAAACAATTTAAATACAAATACAACGTCTACATTTATTCTATGGCCATCTTTCCACGACATTCTCCTTGAATATTTGCACGGTTTATTAAACGATACATAGGTTACTCAACCCGTTCGTACCGGATGTCTCATATACGAGATGGAGGCATGAAACCTCGACACACATGAGTTAAAAAAGAGGAAATGTAAAGAGTGTTCATTATGATAAGGCATCCAGTATGTGAAGTTGCTTGCTATGGCACTTATACTATATACTGAGCACAGGTCTGACTAGTTGCAGCGCTCTTATTTCATAATTACGACAACAATGAAACATCATTTAGACTCTTTAAAGTATTGAATATTCTTGAGAAATATTCTTTTTGCATTAGCAACCCGTCAATCAGATTGTTTCGCGCTGTTGTTGACGTGAGAAAGAAATATTTATACATTAATCATTCATATCCATATATTACATTACTTTTAATGCCAGATACATCTAGCTATAACACTAATTTCTCCCTTAAATCTCAAGAATTGAAAAAATTAGTGAAATAGATTTCAAACTTAGATTCTTGCCAAATTTAGGGTAAGTTGTCTACTGTAATGCTCCGAAGTCAGGGAAAATTGTTTACTGTAATTCTCCGAAACTGGAGAAAATTGTCCATTGTGGTTCTCCGAAATCGGAGAATTTTGACTAGTGTGGTCCTCCAACATCGGAGAAAATCATATAATGCTCCTGCAAATTTGGAGAAGATTGTCTATTGTAATACTCCGAAATCGGAGAAAAGTATTTACTATACTTCTCCAAAATTGGAGAAAATTGTCTGCTGTGGTTCTCCGAAATCGGAGAAAAGTGTTTACTATAGTCCTCCAAAATTGGAGAAAATTGTCTGCTGTGGTTCTCCAACATCGGAGAAAATCACATAATACTCCTGCAAATTTGAAGAAGATTGTTTACTGTAATGCTCCGAAATCGGAGAAAAGTGTTTACTATAGTTCTCCAAAATTGGAGAAAATTGTCTACTGTGGTTCTCCGAAATCGGAGAATTTTGACTAGCGTTGTTCTCCAATATCGAAGAAAATCACATAATGATCCCGCAAATTTGGAGAAAATTGACGCTATCAAAATTTTCAAATTCGGAGAAAGCTTCAATCAAAATTTTTTAGAGCAGGGGGGGTGCTCACCCCTATCACCCCCTCGGTCGCGCCGTCCCTGGAAAAGAAAGATTTACCTCCTGCTTTTGAAAACTTGATTTTTTCTGGTCACCAAAATAGAAAAACTTAGGTTACGACCCCCTGCCCTAGTGCCTGACTTACGCCTTTGATTCAACCAATGGGATTTCGTGGTAAATAAAGTACAGATTCGAGTTCTTCGACCCAGAAAATCTCGAAAAAACATATCTGTGATCGGAAGATAGAGCCCTAGTTGTGGGTCAATGAGATCGTTGACAACATTGCAACCATTTCCAGTATAATTATGTTTGTAATATAGGTAACTTACGCTTCTTATTTCTTTATATATTATATATCATTTTGTAGTTCATAAAATTCTCTATCGAATGGTATATAACAAATGGAGTTTTATTCGACTCTGATAGAAACGTTTCCTACGAGAACGGCGATATATCGATCTTCCTCTGGAAAAACCATAGGAAAGAATCAGTATTTTTGCAATAACTCAGGAAGGGCTCATTCAATCAGGCTCATCTTCGAACTCGATCAAGATATTTATGAGACTAAATTGTGTAGAAAATTTCACCATGATCTGATTCTACTCTCGGAAGCTATCGTGTAAACGGCCGGCCATACAAACCGATTCTATAGTATATGAGCTTTTTGAGTATACAAGAAGACTGTAGTAATAAAAACAAAAAATATCAAGGAGGAAATTCAATTGGCCACCATAGTAGAAGATTCCTCAGATTCATATTCAAAAATAATACATCGATATGATTATAAATTATTAATAAAACTAGTTTAATTTTAACATAAACAAGCTACATCGATTAAAAAAATTAGAAAAGGTCATTATTTACATAGAAAATGAGAAGATTTTTGCCGTAACGCTGCAAATCCTTAACGAATTTCCCTCATTTTCGAATTCGACTGAGATATTGAGTAGATCATTCTATGTACAAAATTTCATGACAATTGGATGAGCCTTTCAAAAGCTATCGTGTAAACGGACGGACGGACACACTGTCCGATTCTAGAGTCTATGAACTTTTTGAGTGCACAAAAAGGACTGTTTGGGTAGACCAACTCAATTATCTAACGAGAAATTTTTATAGATATAAGTCAAGCTAGAGTAGAATGCATTATTAGTTATTAGCGCATGATTTATGTCACGACTAAACAGTAAAAAAGTAAAAATAATTGACGACAAATTGATTTTGACCGAACTCTCTAAAAACTATCTAACTTGAGTATATGCTCAGCATTTTGACCTTATCTCGTGAACGAATTGGCCATTTGAGCTTTGGGACATCTCATTTGGACAGAAAACAGTTTAGTCTACAAATTCATTCCACTCAAGTGAGTAAGTTTTGAGATAAAAGAAGTGATAGTATTCAAAAACTGAGGAAATTCGAAGCAATATTACACTGCGGGAGGTAGTATTTTGGATTTTTCTCACCTGGTGCACGAGATCTTAGGCTTATTTTTTTATAAGACATAGATCTCATCAACGACACATCTTTTACCACTGAATTGAAAGAATACAAAACCTAGGGAAGCAAGCTACTATGGATGATACTGTAGTCAACCCTATCTAGTGATCATTGATTCAACTCCCACAGTGATTGAATATCTTTAGAAATCACACAAATCAAGTTCAGATTTATGCTCAGCTTAGAAAATTGGGTAGGTGGAGTTAATTAAGAATGGATTTGTGCTTATATCTACCGAGATTATGGTCAAAGGTAATCTCATGCATCTATGATAGATATATGATATACAGAGATATCGGTATTTTCATAATAATGCACTAATATAAATAGCTATCGAGTTCGGATTTTTTCCATTTGATAACTCTTATTAGTACCGACAAAACCATGCTTCTAGAACACCCCAAAACCACTATTCACCTGAGACATATTTACGTACACTGGCCTCAAGATACAGATTTTGTGCATTTTGGGACCCTGTTTAGTCAACTTTCACTTAAAAAACTACGATTTCGTTCAAAACTAATATCATATTCGGAATCAGCGTTAACAACTGAGTCGATTAATATATATTTTCAATAGTTCTGAGAAAAAATTTTTTTTTGAAAAAATCCCTGTACTCCCCCTCAGGGATGGTCTGATGAATAATGGCAATTTTCTCGATAACTCAACTATTTCTTGCCACATCCTTCTCATCTTCGAACTCGACCGAGATATTGATGAGACAATTCTGTGCACAAAATTTCAGCTCAATCGAATGTAATTGTGAAAAGTTATCGTGTAAACGGCCGGCCGGCCGGCCGGACGGACACACAGACCGATTTTAGTAGCGTACTCACTTTTTGAGTACACAAAAAAGATTCACTCTCACAAACATTTTTGAAAAAATTCTGATTTCTCTTTTTTGACGAAGCAGGCTTCATACTATCTCTAGTTATTTTTTTGAAAAACTGTTTTGTTAAGGTTTTGTGCAGAATTTTACTGGCTATTTTTTGGAAAGAAAATGAAGTAAAAAGACAAAAAACTTAGGGAGATATTCAAAAAATACTGAATAGGTCGTTTATCACAGGAAAACAGTAAAAAAACATCTGATAAAATTTTTCGGATATTTTCTTCAACGTGGCATTTTCTTACAGTTGACACGAATTGAGTGAAACTTATGTTGGATGATAGCTTAGATGCTGCTCTTCAAAATGTATATATAAAAAATTATTCCAACTTTAAATATGACAGAAATACAGCAAAAACTAAAAGGGGGTCGTTACTTATGAAATACCTTTTATGTTTTAAAAAACTGTTCCATTTGTGATGAGTGCGTAGCTTAATAAAGATTCAAAACAAAATACTTCAAGTGCTACAGTAGACAACATTCAAATATTACCTACGACCACATGTTTATCGATCGATACGATTTCTACCACCAAATTTAAAATTTGCAGTCTAACATCAATCGTTCACTCATTACACTACACAAATCCGCCAAGAAACAATCAACCATATGATAAATATGATAAAAAAATTAACAAACCTTTCAATCCCTGTAGGGATGTGAAAAACACAAATTCCTGCAAATTATCCATTTAATTCAAGAATAAAACAATCGTAACTCAAAATGGAAACAAACCAAAACATATGACTACTCAAATCTTCAGCCAAAGTCCGGATCCTGTAAAGTTAATCCTTATACTCATTATATAGAAACCACATTTCCTGTTGTTTCCTTCAAAAAATACCAACTTGCATTGATCCAGAAAAATAACTACTGACTTTTAATTTATCTTATGTTGGTAATATTCCAATCATGAACTTCTCTTCCTTCAATAACCTAATCCTGCTCTCCTTTTAAAAAGGACGAAAGCCAGATGATCGCAATCAACTCTTGATACCAACATAATGATCTTTAAAAAGATAGTAGTGATAATACTAAATGGTATTGTGGTACTCAAACTCACTTTCCCAAGCGAATAGACTATTCCTTATAAATAGACTAGAATAGTATTTGATATCGATTCTTCAGAATCATTGTAATAATACTAAGTCACCAGATCACCTTTAAAAAGCTAGGACTGTTAATAATGAATGGTATTGCCGTAATCTAAGTCACCCTCATTTGCTGCCTCTAAAACACTTCAGAATTTAATTCTATATAAATTTTATTCTGGAACTTTATGTAGTGTCTTTTCCATCTGATGATACTGATCTATTGAATATAGATCGATAATCTGGATCGTAGGAGTTTGTAATAATATACTCAGCCCACCTTCAATGGAAGTTATCATTCTTTCGATGCACCGAAAGTCCCTTAAACAAGAAGAAAAGCATGATCTGAGATTGAACTTCAGGGATCCACTTTATTCTTTGAAAGAATGTGGAGTTTATAAAATCTCTTTGAGGAAATAATTCTGTAGGTCGGAAAATTCGAAAACGCGTCGAAAATTCTCAAAAATAGAAAAATTGATTGCGGTCTTCTACTATATCTTTTTTGGTTTCCGAGGTTTTCGAGGTGGTCCGAGTTTCTCACGAAACGGATTTTTTAGAGTGTGGTTACTCAAGTAAAATGTTAACATTATGGTTGATCCGCTCATGCTCATGATTTTCGTAATCAGCACATCTGACTCTACTAAGTGATGCAAAAAAAGTGTCGAAAAAAACTTTACCCAAAGTTTGCCCTGCCGCCACCTTACTCATCCTCAAATCCTAGATGATGAGCAATAGTCGAAACATGTCGTATGATTGCTTTGAAATTATCAATTCTCATCTGTAATCTCATCCTTACCTTCAAGAAATGAATGCCGAAGAACTATTGGACAGACTCCTCTTATTGATTCCAAAGAAAAAAGGAATCTGATACTCGAACAGTCTTTTCACAACGCACCAATTTATTTCTGTTGTAGTGGATTTTAATCATTATTGGATCTCATTTTTTTTTCAATAACCTAGATAAAAAAATGTATGTTCATCTCGAACTATTTCCGATCTTTCGATATTTTTGTCATCGATATGCTCGCTCGTCGACGTGAATTACTTTCGACATTATACTATCGATCTTCTTCTAGCTACAACTTTTTTACGACACCTATTCCCGCTGCATCTTTTTTCGATATTTAATCTTCAATTTTTTTCCTTCGACATCATTTCTTTCTACTTTATCAATGCATACCCCTGTTTCAATCAAAAAAAAACCTTTCACTTCGTCATCTTGATGAGGATCATATATCTTTCCAACTATCAGCCTTATCTCTCATGACATAGAGGAAACGTCTCATATATAAAACAAAAACAACACCAATTCGTTTTATGCTGAATCTGAAAATGATAACTACTCGTCTATTTTTCATTCTTTTGGTTTTTTTTTTGCATCAACGTAGCCGTGGTGACCAGTTGTCGGTGTATGATGAAGATACGAGTAAATCAGCGATGTTTTACGCAGCTGCTGCTTATTGTGATCCTCTAATATTACTTCAATGGAATTGCGGTACTGCTTGCTCGGCAAATCCAGGTGTTATAACCGTACGTCCTATCATTTATGCATCGGCAAACAGTTATACATTCGGTTTCGTCACTTATAATCCTCTTACAAATAAAATTATTGTCGCCTTTCGTGGTACTAATGGTGTGCCAACAGACTTGGCAACATTTCGAACGTTACAAAGTTTTCTAAACTGGAAGACAAATATCGGTTATACACTGTCACTGTATGAAACCGGTGGAAAAGTTCACCGTGGATTTAATAGGGCATATAGTAGTGTCAAAACTCAAATTCGATCGTCAGTTAAGTTTCTGTTAAAAACATTTTCAGGAGCACAAGTCTTAGTTACTGGACACTCCTTAGGTGGCGCACTTGCAACACTAGCTGCTGTCGATTTAAAAAGACTACATCAAAGTGTACACATACAACTGTACACATTCGGTTCACCACGTGTAGGAAATCGAGCATTTGCCAAATATATTTACACCTTATTTCCGTTAGGAACCGTATACCGAATTGTAAACGCTGGTGATATTGTTCCTCATACGCCTACATTTCTTCAGAAATATGTTCATGTTGGTATTGAAGTGTGGTATCCAAATAGCAATACGGTAACCTATAAACAATGCGTTTTGCAACCATCGGCATTGATCTTCGAAGATCCAACATGTTCAATTTCTGGAATTCTCGATTTAGATTTATCATCTCATTTGCAATATTTGATGTATCCTATTACAAACCTCTGTTCATTCGAGGAGCCAATGGGCTGTGCGATAGATTCCAATGATATCTCGCTAATCCATTCAGTAATATCAAACCATGTCTTACCTCTTATCCATGCTAAAACGCAACATTCGATGCTGTTAAACATTTCTCATAGCAATGCTAGGTGCCTTGGACACTGCAATAGCCTAGGATGCAATAATAAAACTGGTATTTGTTACGACAGCTGTTCCGACGCTACAAAATGGTGGGGCCCACGATGTGATCAACCATGTTTGGGTCACTGTAACGGCCTTGGTTGCGATAAAGACAACGGTCTTTGTCGTGAC
>JAJEKB010021353.1:908138-930766 GCA_022393335.1 Macrotrachela quadricornifera
ACTGTAACGGCCTTGGTTGCGATAAAGACAACGGTCTTTGTCGTGACCGCTGTTCCGACGCTACAAAATGGTGGGGAAAACAATGTGATAAAGTTTGTGGTGGCCATTGTAATCGGATGGGATGTCGACAAGAAACCGGTTTTTGTCATGACGTGTGTTCAGATTCAACTAAATGGTGGGGACGTAAATGTTGTAATAATTCTTGCATAGGTAACTGTAATTCTTTGGGCTGCGATATTGAGACTGGCTTGTGTAAGGATTCATGCTCCGATTCCACAAAATGGTGGGGGCCACGATGTGATCAACCATGTCTGGGTCACTGTAACGGCCTTGGTTGCAATAAAGACAACGGTCTTTGTCGTGACCGCTGTTTCGACGCTACAAAATGGTGGGGAAAACAATGTGATCAACCATGTATGGGCCATTGTAATAGCCTCGGTTGCCAAAAAGATGATGGTCTTTGTTACGACGGCTGTGAAAAGAGTTTGTGGTGGGGACCTCAGTGTGCAATTTCCTGCTACAATTGTATTAAGCATTGTGGATGCTACAAAGCGACCGGAACTTGTGCTTGTGAGCCTCGTGGATCTGTCGTCAATTGAACCCAAAGCCATCCCTATATTGATTTATTTTCTTTGAAGGATACGCCTGCTTTATCCAAGAGCAAATTCCTAATAAAACCAGTACGAAAAAATTGATGCGTCGGGTCTCATCAGTTTTGACATTTCTTATTGAAAGATGAACTCCCTGAACCAGGAGGGACCACAGATTTCTTATCAAGCTATCTTGAGGGTGAGAGTGGGGTGAGTACAGCTTCCCAAGATCCAGATTTCGTCCTTGCTTAAGAAACTCATCAGTTGGCTTATAACTCTGCAATAGTCATCTGAATGACTGCGAGAATCACAGATAGACTATTATAACCTATACAGGATTGAGTAATGGTTTCTCGAAAGGAACACAATTACCCAAGTGATAGATATCCCTGAATGAGGAGTGAGTACAGCTTGCCAAGATCCAGATTTCTTCCTTGCTTAAGGGACTCGTCAGTTGGCTTATAACTCTGTGCAAGTTAGAGAGAACTCTCAATAATAGAAAAAGGTTAGATTTTTTTGCAAGATTAGTTTTTTTGATTCGAATTCGTTTATGTTGCTGAGATTGAAATGAAATGTGTTTTGTGTTTCAGTATGGTGAACACGACTGTGAATAATTTGTTAGCACAAATTGTTTAAGTTTAGTATTTGCGATTCTAAGTTTGTTCTTTGATTCCGGATTTCGGTTGATTTGCCGTTTTCCCTTTTTGTTTGGTTCATATGAACATCGACGAACTAGTTCTTTCGTAAGGTTTGGTCTCTCTCGAATTGCCACTATCAGTTTCTTGAGGGGTGAGTTTTGTCAAACTAGTACGCGTTTCGACTGTATCTCAATGGAAAGTTGAAGGCTATCAAGTTTCATAGTTAAATTAACTAAGGTATGTTAAATCTTTTGGTTTATTTTATAGATAGAGTTCATGATAGGAAAACAGAGAACGAGGAAGAAAATAATGGAATGAAATATGTGTATATGTCTTAGAAAAGTATGATTATGTCATTGGTTGTTGACTAATTTTTGTCATTAGCATTCTTTTTAGCTGTTGTAGTTGATTTGGGATGTTCAGCATCATTGTGATCTTCATATTCTTCATCACTTTCAATGTCATTTTCGCCATTGTCGTCTGATTCATCATCATCATCTTCTTCATCGATCGTATTTTCTTCAGTATCTGTATCGTCGTCGTCTTCATCCGATTCTTCATTAATTTGACAAAAGTTAACGGTCGTGTCCTTGTTAATTAAATTACGATCGTTGACTAGTACTGCTGGATTGGGTAGATTTAAGATAACGTTGTTGTTGATTTTGATATTGATCGGCTTTTGCTTGCTATTGAAATCATTTTGAAAAACTTTTAACAGAAAGTATAGATTTTGCCAGAATGTATGTGACAAGTATTGCTTACTGTTAATTCTACTTACACATATTATTTTGAATGAGTGGTTCTTTGTTATGAAAGATGTTTTCCATATCTTTTTGGTATTTTGCCATTTGATTAAAATAAAAAATGAAAAGAATATCTGAAACACAAAAGAATATGTTAGATATTTACAAATGAAATGTGTGAGGGTGTGAGTTCAGCATACTACGATCCGGATTTCGACCTTGCTGAAGGGTCTATATCAGCTGGCTCTAACTCTGTTATTCCCTCGACTGTAGGGAGGGTCATATGAAAAAAAAATAGTTTGTGCGTGTGTGGCAGGGTCAAAAAAACATGCTCTCAGAAAGATCCATCAAAGATCATAGCTTTGACAAAAGTCAACAGTTAACCTTGGACCAAAAGTTTTCGGGACCGGGGAATCGAATGGGACTATTAGTTTTTCGATTTTTTCAAGTAATTTTTTTTGCTAAAAAAAGAGTTTTTTTAAGAAAAAAATGATTTTTTATAAAGTTTGACCGAAGGTTTTCGAGGTCGGGGAGTCGATTGGTATGATTAGTATTTTAGTTTTCTGACCCAAAAAATTATTTTTTCACCAAGAATGTTTTTTTGACTCTCATGATCAGTTTTTTACCACAAATGTTTTTTGACCCTCATGATCAGTTTTTTACCAAAAATGGTTTTTTGACCCTCATTCCCTCGACTGAAGGGAGGGTCATATGAAAAAAAAATAGTTTGCTTGTCGTCGGAGTCAAAGGTCAAAAAAACATGTTCGTAGAAAAATCTCTCAAAGAGTCAAACTTCACGCTTGACTCAACGCTTAAGGTCTGACCAAGGGTTTTTGGGGTCGGGGAATCGAATGGCACTATCAGTTTTTGAATTTTTACAAATAATTATTTTTGCTAAAAAGGGCTTTTTTCAAGAAAATAATGATCTATATTATAATGTTCGGTGTGTATCTGTCTGTTACCGGGATCAAAAAAACATGGTTTTAGATTGGTGCGAGGGGTCAAAAAAACATGGTTATAGTTCGAGCTCTAGAGGAAAAAATAGGCTTGGCTATCTTCTTCTATATAATAATGTTGAGTGTCTCTGTGTGTGTTACCAGGTTAAAGGAGCAGGAGTGATGGTAAAGATGGGATCAAACGAGCATATGATTGTTTTCAAAGAAATTTTTAATATTGGCTACCTTTAAATAAGTTGAATATCATGTAATAAGCTTTGTTTCCCAGCAGAGGTAGAATTCTAAAAGTGTCTTTAAGAATTCTCTCGCCAGCAGAAAAGATTTTCTTCACAGAGTGAAAGCAGCCTTGCAGCATGCACGGGTTTCCACTAGTTTCTTATAAAGTTTGACGAAAGGTTTTCGGGGTCGACGAATCGAATGGCACTATTAGTTTTTGAATTTTTTCAAATAATTTCTTTTGCTAAAAAAGGGCTTTTCCCTCGGCTGTAGGGAGGGTCATATGAAAAAAAATAGTTTGTGGGTGTATGTGTGACAGGGTCAAAAAAACATCCATATAAAAAATAACTAAAACATTCAAAATTAATCTTTCGGAAAACGTTCATTACACCGAGGCATGACAGTTAATCAACGGTATTGCTTATTTTGGTGGTATCTGAATTGATCAATTGATGCGAGGAATTGGTGATGTTTTCTATTTTTCATCGAAAACAAGTATTTTATCACGAGTTGCTGATTTCACCATGGTGTGTAATGAACACTTTTACTTGGTGTGGTGGTATTGGAATTGATGAATGAAGGTATATGGTAGTATTAACTTCGTTAGAGGGTTTTTTTCTTCGATTGAGTGGAAGAGCATACAAAAAAACTAAAATGAGTTTGTGTGCGTATCATCGGTCGCACGTCGAAGGTCCCATTTGAAACATATTTATTTGACCCAAAGATTTTCGAGATTGAGGAATCCGAATTTGGTATTCATTTTTAAAATTTTTTTAAGAGTATTTTTTTCACATAGTATATGTTTTTTACGAAAACAAATATATTTTATAAAGTTTGAGCAAAGGTAATCGTAGTTCAGGAATCGATTGATGATGTGAATTTTTTAAATTTTCTTGGGATTATTTTTTCACACAAAGGACAGGTTATTTTACAAAAAAAATTTTCTTTGTAAAATTTGATCATAGGTAATTGAGGCTCACGACTTAAATCGAGTTTACTTTCTGTTACATTGTTTTCCTATAAAACTAGAAAGCTAACTCGTAGAAAAATAATCGTCACCTGAGAAAAAAGTTTGATGCATGGAATGGCTAACCATGAGTGGTGCCTCGAAGGGGCGCCGACGAACGACTAGCCGTTCTCTCTAATAGGCACAAAAGTTGTGTTTCAAAGAAGACTTAAAGAATTATGAGTTTTTATGGAACGCATTATCTCGGAGTTGCAATCTTAATTGGAGTTGAGCGGAATACTGGCGTACCGAAGCATCGGTAAATTGTTTCGGCACCTGATGTTTGGGCAGAATACTGTATTTTAATTACATAATCTAAGAAAAATTTGTGAGCCTTTTGGGAGAAGCGAATAATGGTCGAATTAAGTAGTTAGAAGGCAAAGCTTCGGTACCCTATAAAGTTTGATGCACGGAAAAGCTAGCCGTGAGTGGACCCCGAAGGAGCGCCGACGAACAACTCGCTGTTCCTCTGTAGTTAGACATAGTAGCTGTCTTCTAATAGAGATATATAAAAATATCTCACAGGATAATTTGTCACAAATTACGTGACATTCGTGGTGACAGCATGAGAAGACTGGGAGCATAGTGAAAGCGTGTAACTTTGTCTCAGATGCGAAATGCAGCAGGAGTCATTGTGTGATACTAGAAGTCAACTGATGGGTGGATTCTATGGTGATTTAACTTGTTTTTTGAAATAATTGAAACGTGCAAAAGGCGAATGAGAACTATGAATTATAAGCTGCTCAATGAAGCCTGATAGATGAAACGGCTAGCCGTTCTCGTGATTGATCGCAAAAATTGTACTTTAGTATAGACTCAAATGAATCATTTGTAAATTGATTCTTAGCAGGTTAAACCAATGTCGTAAATGTGAAATGATCGCGATCATAATAAAAAGTTAGGCCCATAAAATTATGCGCTCTTCAAGCAAAATTTCTGTTTCATAAAATAAAATGAGAACTAATTGAAAGAGTTTTATATTCTTATGATTCTATATGAAATCAAGGGTTGGAAGATCTAACATGATTGGACAAAGTTTACTTAACCCTTTGAAGACGGGATTTTTTTCGAACAAAAATTTCATTTTTTCTGTATATTTCATCATAAATCAACCTGAATTTATATTTTACAAAAAAAATTTATGCAAACCCCTCCCCCCCTTTAGAAATTTTTTAAAGTGTGATATGGTTCAACATGCGTAAAATCAACTTACCGTATTCCTGTGGAGACAGCAGTGTTTCTTGCAGAATTTTAGACTAGCAAAATTTTCGCTGAAAATCAACTGTGCTATATTTATTATTCACTATTGATTATCAAAAAAATTAATCTAATTATGATCCCAACCATACCAAAAAAGTCTCTAATAAGTGATTTAACAAAAACGAATCTCATATAAGAATCTTTGTGTTTCCAAATGCCAGAGAATCACCATGGCCCCTTAAGGGGCCAACCGTCCCTAAAGGGTTAAATGTAGTGTTGTAACATTTCTCTGAGAAAAGGGTCAACGAATTCACAGGCTGAGCGCTACCTTGGTGAATTTTATTCTATAATAATAGTGTTAGGAAAGTATAAAAATCTTAAATGATAGAAGTGTTTCTAATTCGTGTTATGTGAAGAATGTAAATGAAAAATAGAGTAGGGAGAGATATTACAACTTTTCTTGATTCAGTCGAGGGTCAAGTGAGTCGTAGAGACGAACGTTACTTGTGTTTTATTTTATCGGGCTTTGTATTCTAAACTTTTATTATTATGTGCTTATTTATAATAGAGAATATTCTGATGAGTATTTCAATATTAATCAATAACAATAAACACATCTATGAGAGAATTAACTCTCCATATCTTTTTCGATTTTGTTCAAATAAGTATAGTTGTCTTGAAATTATTCTCGATTTATTTTCGATAAAAGATCGATTGTTAAAAAAAAAAGAATATAGAATAGCAGACTGATTTATATTTTCAAATAACAGATCAGTCTGATTTATAATTGGTTACTTGACGCAATCGCATGACACTCTCAAATATCTTCTAGTGCAGTTTGATAGTGAAATCTTCTATTTTTGTTTATTCGCGCATGTTTCGCAGATGTCGAATTCTTCACTTGAACAAGGACAATGCCATGATAAGGACCAACCACTTGCGGAGCATATGTCACATTCAAATTCAGTTTCATCATCTCGATAGACACGCATCTTTTTACGTTGCTCACCATTGCACAGCTTGAGACGATGTCTTACAGGACATAACAGTTTATGTAAGCCTGCAAAGAAAATAATCAGAAAAATAATTATTAATTTATTTAGTAAGTTGAAAGAACTGAATATTTATATCAAAGGCAAAATCGAATCATTATTTTTCAATTTAAATACCGTGTGCACCCTTTTTCATTCAGAAACAATACTTTATTCACTGGCATCGGTGTCTCAACTACAAAACGAATGAAATTTTTTTAATTTGAGCTAACGACGGAACCTTTTCAGGTGCCTCCCTCCGATTGCAATGATTTTTTGCCTGTAGATAGTAAATCGTGTCCTAGTAATAACCCTAAAAGGGTTTGGGTTCCCATTAAGATTTGGCGAAACTACCAGATTTTCAATATGTCTAGTTCCAAGAGATCCTTGTGGGAGACCTCAGGTACGAAAAAAATCGTTTTTTGAATTTTGGTCTGCAACTCCATGCATACAGAGGTGTCAACTAGACTAACTTGTGTAGAAAACTTTAGAAGTTTTCAACAAAGTCTCGCCAAGATACGAAGCTTTAAAAAAATGCATGTTATATACACTATCTATAGAGAAGGATTTAAAAATTGAAAGTTCTATATATCGCCGAGACTTTGTTGAAAACTTCTAAATTTTTCTACACAAGTTAGCCTAGTTGACACCTCTGTATGCATGGAGTTTCAGACCAAAATTCAAAAAAACGATTTTTTTTTCGTACCTGAGGTCTTCCACAAGGATCTCTTGGAAATAGACATATTGAAAATCTGGTAGTTTCGCCAAATCTTAATGGGAACCCAAACCCTTTTAGGGTTATTAGTAGAACACGATTTACTATCTACAGGCGAAAAATCATTGCAATCGGACGAGAGACACCTGCAAAGATTTCTTCGTAAGTTCAGGATTTTATTGAGCTGTAACTACTATATTTTATCGTTTCAAAGGAGATACTCTAAACAGATGATGTTCAAAGTGATTCAACACCACATGTCCTTAACAAAGACAATAATCTATTTGATCTTATTAATTTTTAGCTTTGATTTTTTCAAAATTCAACGAACTTAGATATTTCAGTATAGTTTGTTTCCTAAAAATCTAATTAAACTAGCACATACGACTCCCTTTTTTCAACAGTTTTTCCAATTTAACATTGAAGATTTGAATAGGGTCCGGTGGGATCGGTTTTTTTGTCTCAATCCCTGTAAAATATGCTTTCGAGACCCCCCTGTGACGGCACTGATCGTCACCTATATTCTCCTTCTCTTCTTTTTATTTCATGTTTATAATTTCTCTTGCTTATTCCTTTTCGCGCTACATTGTCTTGTTTGCAATTATTCGTTTTCGCTAGTTACTTCTTCTTCACTTTTTCTCTCATATTCTCTGCTATTGCTCTCTTCTCGATTGTTTTGTACAGTCACCTTATCTCTTCACTTCGTACATTGTCTCGTTTCTTCCTCCTTCTTTATTTCCCATTTATTATTCTTTTCTTCTATTGTTCAACATTTTATTCAATATGTTAGTGGATCTTCATTCATCCACTGCTCTACTTATTTGATTTCGGCTTATTGCTATTTCATTGTGGCTCCTAGGATTGCATCTAGTTGCATCTCACCCCCGATTCCAATCCTGCTTTCTAACGGGGAAACCTGTCCCGACCCTGTCTAATCCCATTTTTTTCTGAATTTACTAGAAATAGTTCTCAAGCAGATATATCGTATCAGACAGCATTCGGTAAAATTTCGCTAGTGTTATGATTTGTCAGTGGAAAGCTCACATCAAAGCTTATATCCTAACGTTCTAATTTGAGTCAGTTAGATGTCATATCAGACTAATCTGAGATGTATGGAAGGATGTGAGTATGGTTTCAGTAAGAAATCTCCAGATTCATATCTACTCACATCATCAAATATATATAGTCACTTGCATACAAGTTATTAGCCATACTACTTTCGAATAGTGAAGTAAAAAGATTGTTTTCATTCTCCAGAATTGAAATAACAGATAATCGGATTTGACTTAGTGCAGAAAACCTTAACAAACTCATTTTTGGTCGCAAAAGTCTTCATTGATTAAGACAATTAGATGAAAAAAAGAAGTAATTAGTTGAAGATAGTCGAAAACGAAAGCTGACCGATAAACATGGATCTAACAACGAACATGAAGATAAACAACAGTTACTTTCTTCTATGCCAAGAAACATGTCTCGAAAAGAGCGATTCCGTCCCGATCGCTACTCTGGTCGTGACGGGATCGGGATAATCTCACCGGATCCTAGATTTGAAGATTATCAACTGATGGAAGTAGATGATGGTTAACATCTTTGATGAGTATGAGCTTAATAAGCTTAATTTAAATATAAAGATTTATTTCGGCACTGTTGGAAAAGCAACTTTAAACTATTGTATCAAAAATTTTGCATATTCTTTTGAGTCTCTTTGAATAAGAACATTTGCAAAGTCACTTATCAGAATGATGTATAACATTATAAATTGTGAGAATGGTATTCCTTGTTACGATAATATGCTACGATACATATAGTAAAACACATTCGGAACGAAAGATATCTTATAGAGCACAAATACTAAAACTATATCGAATCTTTTCTAATATTATGTGCGGTTCATGTTGATTTTTTTCTAATAGTAATTATTGTTTGCATTTCTTCATTTTCAAATCATTGCTCTACATCCATGTGGGTCAAATCGCTCGAAAATCAACGATCAGCTACAATCTTTCAATTTAATTATTTTTTTGTATTGTAATGGATAAGTATTTTAAGAATCTTAAAAAACCATTAGATTTCGATCGAGATCGTCATTTCTTCCATTTATCACTGTACTGAAGTTGCCGATAGAGTCGCATTATCTAGATTCTCTTAGTTTTAAGGTTCGACTTTTTATTAAAGATAGCTATTCATTAATTAACTTCATCGGTAAAAAAATATAATTTCAATCAAAAAGAAGTCAATGAATAAAGAGAAACGGCTTCGGATCATTGGTTTTCTTAACATATTCTCGGCGACATGAATATCGTATTTTTTTATAATCTGTAAAAAGTTCCATTTCTTTGTGCATGACAGTTATAATGCTTCAAAATAGATTTTGTCAACATTTCTCTTATAGATATGGACTATAAATACTCTTTGATCAGTGATAAAAGAATGAACGTTTTTGGTAAAATATGGCAAAAATATTTAATTTTTTCTTCGGTAAAGAGACAGTAGGATCACTCAATGATTGGTTCTATCAAGGTAGAAGTGCAACAAATCCAAGACCTTGGATTTGGTAAAATACATTGCCACCAACAACAACCCAATTTACTAAAATTTTGCCATTGTGTATTTGAAATAGTATTGTCATTGATTAATTTAGTCTTTATTCATATTTTATTATTTTGTATTCATAAAAAGAATGTTGTATGCTTTTTCGTTGTGAAAGTAATGGATGAATGTGAACTCGATTGGGATAAAATGAGATAATACAATATGATATACGGAAAAATTTAGTAGTGTTAGTCAATTCGATAGATATGTTCGGAAATTGCACTAGTTTTAAAATATATAGATGAATATAAAGTTCCGTAGGATATTTTATTTCATGAGGTGAGTTCACACTAGTTCAGTCTGATCCCTGCGAAGTCCTGTTTGATATTGCTTCATGCAAAATATACTTTGATATATTCAATTGAAAATGTTCTACTACAGTTCATAGAATAGTATTGTTGTGTGGAAGAAAAGTTCATTACTGTGCTTTATTAATTCGAATAAAGAAAATGGGCCCACTCATATTGATTCTTTAAGAAAATTAGGTACATTATGTTGATACATCGATGATATATTTGCGTCAATTGACGGCAAAAGTTTTCGATGTAAGTTTGAATATATGAATTCGGAAAGGACACTATCCTAACATTAAAATATTGATACTATTTCAAATATTATTTATAGTGACATAAAAATGAGATTTTCGATGAAATCTCATTTGTATTATTTGTCAATAGCAAATGACTTAGATTATTTTTGCATCGAGGAATATTTTAAAACATAAGATTCATATTTTCGATTCTCTTACCATTGACATCTAGCTGGATCGATATCTAAATAAAATTTCGAAACTTACCATCATAATGAACAAAATTAAGAAAAACTGACCTTTTTATCTTGTTTAGCATCCATCAGACATTTTGCACCTGAAGATTGGATTTTATTCCCACGGAGTTGGAGCGTAACAAGTGACTAAAAGAAATCATGAAACAAAAGAGTCATATTTTCAAAATGTTTTAATGTCACCATATTATTTTTTATCGCATCTGCAAGATAAAGAGCTCCTTCATTGCCAATATTGTTTGATCGGAGATCCAAACCAACGAGCGTCTGTTATCGAATTAGAATATAAATACAAGATACATTAGAAAAGCAAAATAATTACCGTAGAATTTCTTATTATTGAAGCTAAAATCTGTGCACCTCTATTACCTATTTTATTTGAAATAAGGCTAATTCTTTTAATTGCCTGAAGAAAGCCAAAATACATGTATATTGAGCATGAAATTGATCGATTATTACCGTATTTTGTCGTAAAATATCTGGCAAATACTCGACAATGTTGTCTTGGATTCCATAAAAATCCAACACTAATCCAGTGTTGTTCTAGAGAAGAAAGCAATGAACAATTAATGATACTACGCAATATATATATAGATTACAGAATCTCTACGCATATCACTGATAACAGAAATAACTTCACAATCAGCAGCTCTATTGCCACGAAGTGAAAAGCACTTGAGAGTCTACATTAGAAAGTTAGTAATCACTACTAAAAAGAAAATGCAATCAAAAGTCTGACCATATTATTTTGAAGTACGTCAGCAAAATATTTGGTCCCTGAATCTTCGATATGATTGTTTGAGAGATCAAGCGTGGTTAGTACCTATAGTAGACAAAAAAGAAATGAAAAAAAGAGACATAATCATTTATAATAACTGTGTTAGTTTCTAAAGTGTGAGCCAAATGTTGAGCTCCTTGATCTCCAATATGATTTTCATTAAGATATAGTGTAGTAAGTACCTATAAGAGATAAAAGTGAAACGAAGAAACGTTAGCCCCTAATAACTACCGTATTGGTATTTAATGCATGAGCCAAATATTGAGCTCCTTGATCTCCAATATGATTTTCATTAAGATATAGTGTAGTAAGTACCTATAAGAGATCAAAGTGAAACGAAGAAAGGATAGTCCCTAATAGTTACCGTATTGGTCTTTAAAGCATCAGCCAAATATCGGATTCCTTCATCTTGGATTTTGTTATTTCGAACCGAAAGATAAGTGAGAATCTATTGATAAAATAAGAAATTTAGAGAAATCAATAATGAAAAATTAATGAATGATTACGTACAGGATGATGTTGTAATTCTTCAGCTAGATATCGTGTTCCTTCGTTTCCAATTTGATTGTGTTCTAGACTGAGCTTGGTTAATGCCTATTTTTGTACAATGTGGAAAAAATGATATTCATTGAAACATTTGATGAACACTTACCTTTGCTTTATTTAATGCATCGGCTAGAAACTTTGCTCCTTGCTCTCCAATATCATTATAACTTAGATTTAATTCAGTGATAGTCTAAGTTATATGAACTTAGAAAGAGAGTAAGTTACGACAGAATTTTACCATATTATGTTGTAAGGCGGAGCTTAGATATTTTACTCCTATGTCTCCTATTTTCTTCCAGGCTATGGATACTGTCTTCAACTCCTGTGGTAACGATAAGTATATAGCAACATAAAGATTGAGTAGAAACTAGTAATACCTTGTCATGTTTTATGCTTACAGCCTTTTCTAGTGCCTCAAATAAAACACTTGGATTATTTATTAAACTGATTTTTTTAAGTGTCTGGAAAAAAGAACAATAATATGTAACAGAAAAATATAATATAAAGTACAATTAACTGTATTTTTTTCTATTGCAACAATAAGACTTTCCATTCCCTTGTCTTCGATTTTATTCACACTTAGGTCTAATACAGTAAGAATCTGCAAAGAAATAAAGATATAAATGAGAAGGAATTATTGATGATTTTTACCATGTTTTCCATTAATATATCAGCTATATACTCTGCTCCTATACTACTGATGAAATTATGACTTAAGTCTAATATACGAAGAGACTATGAAAAGCAAAAAAATGAACTTATGAGTAAATATTAATTGACACTGACTGTATTATTTCTTAACCAATCAATCAGATATTGTACCCCTTGATCTCCAATTCTATTGTGTGATAGATAAATTGATGTAATGACCTAATAATAAAAGATAGAAGAAAACTACTATAAATAAGAGATAATAATCACCCTAGTCGACTCTCACCTACGAAGTCACCGGTGAGTCCCTTGATAAATGCGAATTCCCGGGTGAATCCTCCAGAGGATTTTTTCGGAAATTCCTAGATTTTATGAAAGAAGGAGAAAAACCAAACTTCCAGAGAATCCCTCTGCGGGGGACTCTCTGAAGAGTCTGTTTTGTGCGACTATGCGTGAGAAACTGCATAAATATTTGATTTTATGCTACATTATATTTGTTCATAATCGAAAGATATAAAGAAATATTGAATCCATAATGTATTTCCATGATATTTCCACTGGAATTTTCCTTCCAAGAGCATCATATAAGGCATGACAGATAGGTAAATAGGTAGAGAGACAGATAGACAGATAAATAAATAGATGGATAGGTAGATGCATAACTGAGTAAGTAGGTAGGTAGGTAGAAAAGTAAGTAGATAGATAAATCTCTCAGTTATGATGCCACTGATAAGTTTCATGCACTACATTTTTGGATTACGAAGCTGTTTCCCCGACAATCACTGGTGACTCCCGATAAACTCCCTCGAAGTTTCCCAGGAATTTCCCTAACTCCCTTGCATTCTCTGGGGAATCCCCCAACTTCCCTGCAAATCGCTGGTGATTTTCCGGTGGAGTTTTCATAGGAACTCCCCAGGGATTTCGTGGGTGAGAAGTCGACTAAGACAACACAATGATTTCTTTTTGCTTGAATAAGAGATTATATTTGCTGTTGACAAATATACGCCATTTTTTTGGAAGAAAAAAAATTATGTTTAATTGTTGTGTGAAAATCATGGGCAAACTATATTAATGCAAATAATTATAACTTACGGTGTTATTTCGTAATGCTTCAACTAAATATCGAAGTCCATTATTTTCTATGTTTGCTCTTGAAAAACGTAGTTTTTTTAGAGTCTATTTAACACAAAAACCATGAAAATATATCAAATAAGAAATAGAATTTAAAATGACCTTCTTTTTTTCTACGTAAATAGATCTCTCAATATCAATACATTCAGAACTTGTATTTTTAGTGAAATAGAATTTCTTCAAAGTCTATATGAAATAAGATCAATTTTAAAAGAAAAGAAAATAGTTCGGAAAAATGACTTGGTTATTTCGGACTGCATTATAAAGAGCTTGTGCTCCCTTGTCTCCAATATCGTTTGATCGTAAATCAAGTTTTCTTAATGTCTAAACAGAAGGAGAATTGAACAAAAAAAACAGTGATCATCACTTACAGTGTTATTTATTAAAGCATCTGCGATATATTTGGCTCCCTTGTCTCCAATATCGTTTGATCGTAAATCAAGTTTTCTTAATGTCTAAACAGAAGGAGAATTGAATAAAAATAACGGTGATCATCACTTACAGTGTTATTTATTAAAGCATCAGCGATATATTGGGCTCCTTTATCTCCGATATTCTTCTGTTGAAGTTCTAGCATCACGATTTTCTACATCCAAAGTATGGAAATAAGTTTGAAAATGTTATGATGTGAATGAAACTCACCCTATTGTTACGTATTTGGAAATTTGCTTCAATAGCAATAGCATCGCATTTATCATTGCCTTTTAAGTCAAATATTACAAGTTTCTATATCAAAAATTTCGATGTATTGAATAAGTATAAGTAATATATCAAAGTTACATTTTTATTTTGAAATAATTCATAAAGATAATCTGCAGTTCTTGTACTAATTCTATTTGAACTAAGATTTAACATTCTTAGTACCTGTGAATAACAAAAATAAAATTATGAAGAAAAATGAATCAAAATACAATGTTACCATATTATCTTGTAAAGCATTAGCTACACATAATGCTCCTTTATCATCGATTTGATTATTTCCAAGATCAAGCATAGTTAACTCCTTTTTGCAGATGAAATAAAAAGTAACAATAAATTATATCGTTGTTTTTAACCATGCAGTAAACATTTCTATGTCTATTGAGATGATTTAATTGAATGAAAAAAAATCTATACAGAACTTAATAGTCATTTTATCAATGATAGTAGTGCTATCTAGTGAAGATAAAACAGACTTCAGGTATAATCAAGGGGGAAAGTGCGTGGCAGGTGCCGCCAGCACCTCGGCACCTGCTCAGCACCTGAGCAGCTCTTTCAAGCACAGTGACTGGTACTGGATGGAATATGTTTAGGATGGGTGAAATAGGCAAAGGAAAGTTTAGTTGGACGAGATAGGTGGGGGCGGCTGTAACTCGATTAAAGAGGTTGGAAATAGGTTTGGGTGAGTGAAATAGGCTGCGGATGAATAGGAGTTGGTGGAACAGTTTGAGAGTAGATAAAACGGGGTACAGATGAATAAAATTGTTGGAGGGTGGGTGGAATAGCCTGATGATAAATGAAAATGCGTCGAACATCTTGAAGATGGTTAAGACAACTTTTGAGTATACGAAATTGGGTTGAAGTGAATGAAACATGTTGAGGTTTGATAGAAGTTGGTGGACAGGGTGAATGTGTATGCAGAGTAATAATTGTGAATGGGAGCTTTGCATTCTTATACGCCCAGAGCCACCCAAACGGTCAATTAGACTTACACTTAAGATCTCATTCTCAATTTATATAGTCCAAAAACATTTTGGAGTACACCGAGTTACAATCGTAGGAGATTATAGTAATAACGCGGTACGATTGAAGTGGGAGGGAAATACATATGGACTACGGTGGAGTTTGCACGGAGTACGAGCGTAGTAACGAAGTACTGTAGTAAAGCCTTTACCTACTTGAAAATGAATCGTCTTTCACAACTCCGACAAAACGAGAGTCTTTTGTGTGAATACGTGATGGGGACGTATTTTCCTTATAAAGCACGAACCTCAGGCTTCGTAGTGGCTCTAGATTTTCTATATTTTTAGAATCAGTTCTACAATATTCTATTTTGTGGAATTCACATGTAAAAATGTGAGTATAAGTTTTCAGGTGAAGTTTATACCTCCTCTCCCACTCTCTCCATTACAGATAGGCACAATGCAAAAATTGATTCCTATGTTTATTTAGATGGGGTACAATTGTTTAAAGATATGTGAGATCCACATTTTAGCCCCTTAATGGGTTGCGCTGGCAAGTTTTTTTCCTAAAATCTCCTATATTTTTCCGAAAAAGTAAGGTTTCACTTATAAAAAAGACCGTATATTCCTAAAAACCATGATGTTAGATATGTTTTCAAGAGTTCGATTAATAAATGTAATAATTGCCGAGGATGATAGCGGCATGTATTTATGTACAAGCTTTTTCTTTTGTTCTAAATCATCCTCCCCAAAATAGACGGCCACCCCCTGTATAAGGTCGTATTCGAGCAAAAATTTAAATAACTTATTAGAAATTCATGCACTAATTAATTAAAATACTCCAAAAATATCGAATTGTTCTTAATTATTAATTAATAATTAAAAAAATATAGCTGATTTTCTAGTGCTTTTTGTGAAATTTTTCTTGTTCTGGCGTAAATACTACATTCCTTACATAAAACGAGTGTTTCCAGTAAAAGCATTTAAATTAATAATTGGCCAAAAAACTGATCCTCAATAGGAATTCACCAAAAAAGTAGCGATATATTGAGACATCGTATGAGGGCATGTCCTTTTATTCTAGAGGGAGGGGAACTTATTTACTGTTTGAATGATTCAATTCTTATATATGTAATTGTCATCGTCCATTTCTTTCTTTTTCTTTTTGATTTACCAGAAATTCTCTATAAAAATAAAGAATATTTTTGAGAAAATATATATGGAATATAATAACATACATATAGTAAAACCTCCCTATAGTAAACACCAATAGAACCGTCCAAAAAGTGTTCTCTAAGGGATGTATTCATTATATAGAGGTTTACGTTGACTGAACTCAAAACAATTTCTTTTATCTAGAGTACATATTATTATCAATTTTTTGTGAAAAGTGTTCATCACGACACGTTCACTATTAAATATAGAGGATAACTAAGGTGATGTTTGAGAGAAGCTGCAAGATAAAACAATACACTCATTGTCCTTAAGGAAAGCTCATAGGCAGGAAGGTAAGGTAGCGTATTGTTTATCGATATGTGATCGATTTTGCTCCCCATGAATTATTGATGATTACTGCACGTTGCATTCCGTACAAATGACCAATTTCTTTGTAATGTGCAGGATAACGATGATTTGATTTAGAATCGTTCTAGAATGAATGCTGGGTCTTTCTTTCATTTCTCGTACGTAAGCTCACAGTTTTTTGTTAATCTGTTCACTATATAAGGGTTTTCTTTGTCGAAGAGACCAAAATTCGTGTTCATTGTTCAGAGTTGGGAGGTGTTCGGTAGTCGACGTTTTACTATATATATGATCCTTGAAAATAAGTTCAATGCAACAACCTTTATATTTCTTCAGGAAAAGTATATTTTTTTAAAATTATCTTTACCGATCTAATGTTATGTTTTTGTGTAAGTTATAAGATAGGGTGCAGAAGAAAGAGTGCACCTTCCAGTTCTATTACTGCATTAATTAATTTTTCAATAAATTTCCACTAAAAAAATTTGAATCCAAATCTAAATTGACGTCCTATAAATGTTCTATATAGGAATAGGTGATCCTATATAATCCTACATTTTTACAAAGTGTCGCTACGAAGCCAGGTGAACCATAATATTAGTTAAGGAGAAAATTTTAGACAACACAACTTTTTAATATGAATATATGCACCAAATGCCAGGATTCTATGTTTAGAGAAATTAAAATAGAAAGCTATCAAGATCTGAGTGTGTTATTTTCTAACAAATCGTATTAAGAAAATGGATATATGAAAATGACTTGACAAACAATGATTTAGTCTATGATGTAGCATCAACTTAGTTTATAAGCAACGCTCGTCAGTCGGCTTGCTCGACTCTTTCTCGTCAAAATCGTATTTCTAAACTATCACAAAGCTCTTCATTTATATAATTAAAAAAAACTAACATCATATCCATGTTTCTCGATCTCGATTGCCCTTCAGTCAAGTTTTATGTAGTATAGTCTCTTATTTTTATCTTACTTTTGGTCCCGTCAGTGGTGTGGACACACAAGCAAACAAACAAGAAGATAACTTATGTTCTCTAAACTTTTCTCTAAGAGAAAGAGAGTATAGGCCTCAGAAATTAGTTGGTTCTTCAACATTTATGCGGCACCTACCATCTGTTTTAGGTGTCCAGGTGCTCACACTTTCCCCTTTGGGTATAATTCAAAACCTACATGTTCTATACAAGAGTGGGTTTCACTAAATATATAATTAAGTTTTGAAAGGAAGATCGATGAATAAATACCTTTTTGTTTCGGAATGAATCACTCAGATATTGTATTCCATTCGTTCCAATCTTGTTTTCACTCAGATAAAGTGAAAAAAGTGTCTTTTTTTGGCAAAAAATAAATCGGAAATTATATATGTATGTATGTATGTATGTAGAAACCGCAGTAGAATTACCCTATTATTGTTTAAGGCTTCACTAAGAAATCGTGCACCTTCTTCTCCAATTTCATTACGTTCTAGATGAATATGACGGATTATCTATGTAAGAGTTTATTAATCGACTTTATGTGTATAATGGGAATAAATCAAAATTACCATATTATTTTTTAATATATCGCATAGATATTTTGTTCCTTTGGGTCCAATCTGATTTCCTTTGAGATTAAGTGAAATGATTGTCTTTTTTTTATTATAGTAAAAATAGATAAATGTTAAATGAAAATACAGAACAGATCCATAGACAATTACTTTATTATTTGTTAAAGCTTCAGCTATATATTTTGCACCCTCTTCTCCAATTTCATTATCTTCCAAATAAATATGACTGATTTTCTATGCGAAAAACATGAATCAATTTTCTGAGTATGACAGAAATGATTAATAGTTACCATATTGTGCTTTAATGCATCACTCAGATATTGTGCTCCACGTGTTCCAATTTGATTGTTTCCCAGACTAAGTGTAGTGAGTGTCTTGAAACGACATAAGATTAAAAATTAATTCAATAAGTATATAGTGTAGATAAACAATTACTTTATTATTCTTTATTGCTTCACTTATAGATTGTATACCTTTCTCACCAATTCTATTGTTTTTTAGATAAATACGTTGAATTGTCTGTTTAATTAATAAGAAATCAATAATTTTATCTATTTGAAAATAGTTGTTAAAATGTACCATGTTATTTTGTAATTCATTGCTCAGATATTGTATTCCTTTAGCTCCAATCTGATTGTCTCTCAGGTTAAGTGAAATCAATGTCTTTTTATTTTTTGAAAAAATAAATAATAAAATGAGATATTGAACTTACTATATTATTTCTTAAGATTTCAGCAATGAATTGTGCACCTTCTTCTCCTATTTGATTACTTCCCAGATGAATATGATTGATCGTCTATATAGTAATAATAAATCAATTGTCTATGTGTGTGTGATAAAAGGACATAATAGTTACCGTATTATTTCGTAGTGCGTAAGCCAGATATTTCATCTCATGTACGCCCAATTTCTGACGCATTAAATTTAATTTTGTGAATGTCTATGAAAAAAAAATTAACACAAAGATACTATCAGAACTTTTAATATTAATTGATTTTGTCTTAATACAGTGAATATCTTTTAAAATTATGTTATTCCATTGTCATTGACTAGTAATTCATTAGGTATAGAATTTTCAAGGTAGTTATAACATTTTTAATGGTAATATAGGGAAATGGCAAGTGAACACGTACATTTTCATGACAACATGAAGTTTCACTTCATTTTAGAGTCTTACACACTAAATTAAAATGTGTCGCAAGTGTCGCGTTTTACGACATATTGTACGACACATTAAAACGCGACACGAGGTGCTCACTGCGACACATTTCTTCCAGCGGACCGACGACACATTTTTTTGCGACACATTCGACATATTTTTCGGCACGTGGTTTTCTCTTTTTTGAAAAATCGAATTATTAGTATTTTTTTTGTATTTTAATTCGAATTACTGGTATCTATTCTTGTACCTGAAGACGATCAGATCTCTATAGAACTACTTCGAGGCAGTCCATTCTTTACCAGCTAGCGACCTCTTAAGACATTCTCGAATCATAAATGATCGCGAAACAACTAAAAAAAAGTATACGAAAATGTATAAATTTAGTGTATTAAATCGGCTCAGTTATATGTATCGTCACATGCGAAACAAAACGGTGAAAGAACAGTTGACATATAGACTACGACACATTAAAAGTGCGACGCATTCGAGCACGACACATTTTATTTTAGTGTGTAATAATATTATGAAAATCAATGATCACTTTCTTGGCAAAGTTTTACTATATACCTGTGATTCGGTTATATCAATGTTGCCATGTATCAAACAAAATATTGGATGATAATCATTAATCGTCAATGATGATTTTATCCTTATTTTGAGAGAAGAACACGGAACTTGTTCAATTGGTTCTAATTGTTTTTCGAGAATTGTTGTGCACATTGGTGTTGTATAAAAATTGATAATTCTTTGCTTTAAAATATAGTCACATGTTATAATCCACTTTTTATCATATAACCAGAACGGGATCCGAAATTGATTAATAAGTAAATCAAGATCTTTCGCATCGTCTTCTTGACGCAAAGTATAAGAAAAGAAAAATTGAAATGTTTTAAGGTTAGGTAATTTATTTTCAATTAAAGATTTCCAATCAGAACCATTCAAAATTGAATCTAAGCTTGATCTGTAAGAAATCAATTTTAGTTGAACAAGTGATGGTGTTAAAGAAAGAATTAATTCGAAATCAGTCATTGACAACAACTTATTGCCGATCATTAATAACTTCAGTTCTGGATATTTTCTAGAAGCAAAAGATGATGAGACTAATTCAATGGATTGATTAATGGTAAAGTTTGCCGTTATGAATGTTCGTAAATAAGGCAAATTTTCCAAAATACTACTGTATTCAGTAAGTGAACATGATTTAATCGTAAGAATAACTATTCCATATGCAGTTGACAAAGGTATTCCTTTAATAGTATTAAGTGATGTCGATAGGTGTAGTTTGCAAAGAGTTGATTGATTCATCACCTTAGTAATAAAAGGTAATGTCTTATTACTATATCTCTCATCTGAATTAATATTAAGTGAGATTAAGTTGGAAATTATTAGATGTTCGAAAAGTTGATAATCATTGAAATTTGTCATTCTACCTAATGTAATTGATTGAAGCCGAATGAATTGACTGACATCGAAGAGTGAAAAGAACAACTTGATCCGAACTGATTGATTCGATCTGTCGTCAAATACTAATGAACATATGTTTTCTGGCCGAATAAAACGAGAAATCTTTTTCAAGTTAGACGTTGACATCACATCAAGATCTAATTCATATTCATCATATACATTAGTGATTAGATAGAACCGTTTGCATACATAGCGAAACGAAAATATTATGGAATGTCCATCGAGACTTTTCAAAATACGATGCAACACTTCGACGGGTAATGTGAATAGAGATGCGTCCGACATCGGATGTTTATTCTACAAATGAATAGTAAAAGTTGTCGATGATATTTCTATGAATATGCAGTCAGTCACTGATGGTAACACCGTTTATGACTTAAGTTTTTTTTTCCTGAAAAAAACCTTTGTCCTCACATGTCATAAAAATAAACTCATGTTGTTATTCTTACTTCTTTTCCTTGAAATAGGGACTCTCTTGATTATGAATTCAGCAATAATAGATATCACCTTGTATTTGTTTTTAGTTCTTCACAGAAAACGAACCAGTTGCTAAAATAAATCTAGTTTGTTTGATATATAATTTGTTTCGTAGTGATTGACAATCTGAAATATATATGAGCCTCGCATCTCTTTTCTATCTTTTCCTTATTCATCCTTTGATCATTCAACCCATCAGAAATTTTCTACTCTCCTTTGTCTTATCGATTAACATGACATGAAGATGACAATGAGTTTCCATAATAAGTAAGCATGTTTAGAATTCAGATAGTCTGGGTTTGCTGTTTTTTTGTGAAAGACACCTAATAATAAAATTTAATTATCGCCATGATTTTTGCTCTGTTTTAAAATATAAAATATATATGTAAAACGATGAAGGAAAAAGACGATAAAACGGCAATAATGACTATCGATCTGTATTGAATGATAATTCATTTTTTCTTATTTCTTTCTCAATGCAAGACGATTGAGTCTTATGAAAATACATTGACCTTGCATTGCTTCATTTTTACAATGGAGATGTGTTTGCTATAAATCAAGAAAACTAGATATATTTGAATCAAATTAAAGATTTAACTACTAAACTAATACAGGGTGTTACATAACGATTAGCCCCCCCCCCTCCCTTTTCAACATAATAGACAAATAATAGTACAAAGTATTTTATACCAAATTAAAGCCCGTTAAAAACTGCATCTAGGAGTATAATTAGAATAAATATTGTCTATGAAATTAGTCATGTACCATGTGCTGGATATCAGAATGTCATAAATTACAAGGTCGAAAAGGAGGGGGCGCATAAGAAGGCAAATCGGTCCCTCTTCAAAATCGTTTTTATCGTTCTCAAAGTGTCACCAGAAGCCTCAAAAATTACTTTTTAGTCAATTGAGACATTTTCGTTTGATTTTGGCTGTACACGGCTGACTGAAAAATCGATGTCACCTGGGTCCTAAAGGACCATAGTGTGTGTATGCTACTCATATGAGAAGTCTTTGCACTTATGCTCTGTGCTTTCAGTTTGATTTATATATCAGATGAAAGCTCTTTCTTTCCTCTATCGAATGGTATATAGACTTGTTAGAAAATATTGTTCCTTTGGAGTTTTGTATGGACAACATCCTCAAGATGGTGCATCTGGAGTGCGAGTATTCATGACTAGCTAGCCATCTTACTTTTCGAGATGGTAGCGATCCAGCC
>JAJEKB010021353.1:931166-947819 GCA_022393335.1 Macrotrachela quadricornifera
CGTATACCTCGTACCAATATCTAAAATAAAACAAAATTTTTTTAAAGGAAAGGATTTTATCGCAAAATCATACTTCTCATTATTTGGCATATAATCGATTAAAATCGATTTGGGTTGGTTTTTTAAAGTTACGCATCATAGAAAAATATAAGTTTTATATATATATACTTGTCCTTACACATGCCGTTTTATTGCGTATAACCGATTAAAATCGATTTTGACTGGATTTTTAAAGTTATGTATCATAGAAAGAGATGAGTTTTAAATATAAAGTTGTCCTTACTCATGCCGTTTTGTGCTTTTTATTACATAATCGATTAAATTTAATTAAAGGATTTTAATCAATTGTAATCATGTTGTCATCGTTTTCCAGGTAAAACTTTCACAATAACAAAGTAATAATATCAAGGACTTTACAGAAAAAGCACTGCTTTTCGAAACTCCCAATCATAAACACTGTTTTTTTTCCTTTTCCAAACCTAGTTCATAATTCATAAAGTTTGTGTTATTATTTTGTCTATTAAAAAGTTGAAAAAAAGTTTCTTTTGTCACACAAACAAGATCAAAAGCTACTGTTTACGCGCTATCAAACATGCAAAAAGATAAGGTATGTTGAACATACCATGCACCATAGGAGATTTTTCACTATGATAACTGATTAAAACTTACGATGGTAAAATCAATCTTACAATTTAACCAATCAAATTGAGTAAACAAAAAAGGAGAGATAGGGTAGTCAAAGTCAAACACATGATGTATTAGGTAAAAATTTGTTACCAGCTGATTTTACAACGTTTCATACAATTAAACCAACGAAAATATGATTTTGTTTCTTTCTCTAGTAGCTTGAATCCAACTGAAATACTCAAGTTGACTTTTCCTTCAACCCATATGTTATCGAATATCAGATAATTGATTATAATCGATTAAAACTTCTAAATCTGATTTTATTTAATTGAGGATTCTGATTGATTTTAAGAATTATAATCAATTTTACATATAAATCTGATTTAACATAAGATAATTGATTAAGAATCTTAAATCTGATTTTATTTAATTGAGGATTCTAATTGATTTTTAGAATTATAATCAATTTTACAAGTAAATCTGATTTAACCTAAGATAATTGATTAAAAACGATTAAGTTTTTAATCAATTATCAAATCATAATCGATTTCAATCGGATTTATCTGAAAAATAGCGGGTTTTTCACAAAAAATCAGATTAATTTGACAATAATCAAGAATAATCGCGATTTTTGATTAAATATTTTTCAATGGGACTTGATACGTGTGTGTAACCCCCCATAACTGTGCCTTTCCTATTGTAGCTATACTTCAAATTCGAATAGCTATATCTCTCCATCGCTAATAAAGTGTAAACTCTTATATCTATACTAAATCACCTATTACTAGCAGTTAGCGCTTATATCTATATCCAACTCAATAAAACAGTGTCCAAACTCGACTTGTGTGCACAACAGGAAAGTTTAAAAAAATGTTAAAACTTTTGTGTTTGCTCAAAAAAAATGTTTCGCGTTCTTCCGTAAGTTTCAAAAAAGATTTAATGTTTTAGCATTCGTATGAAGTTAGCATTAGCACAATAAACATTTATCTTACTCACGTGAGGTTCATTTGAGTATATAAGTAGAGTTATAATGTGCAAAGAGAACAAAATTGTTGTGACACTGAGGACAAATGTTCAAAAATGTAGCAAGTATAGTGTTATATTGTTAGGAGTAGTAATTGTTTGCATAATGCCGATGCTAACTTAATACAATTCCGAAAATATCCAGTTACTTGGTTAACAATAATAGAGACGTTTTGCATTCGTTTTTCAATTTTAATAGAGAAATATTAGAGATAGTGTTAAATAATGAAATCCTGTAGCTAAGACGATGGTACTGCTCTACTCTCTCATATCTATTATCTGAGGGCCTTTCACCTAACTATATAGAAGCCTTTATATTCGATCTTAGCATATTTACTGATGTCAATCCACTTAAATCTGACAATAATCTGATGCATATGTTTCAACTCTCAATATCTATTTCCATCTGGCTGCACTATATGTATCTTATGTCTTTTTTTATTTCGATATTCATGAATGTCTCCTGATATGAGACCGACACGAAAGTAATCACATCAATAGTAGAAATTTATTTTATGAATAATCATTTTTCACACAACGAAGTTACTGATTTGGATCGTCAATGCTTCGTTTAAAATTGCTGTTTACTCTTTTTTGAATTAAAAAATATTAAATTCAATAAATCCGTGATTTAGCCGCAACTTAGTACCAACATAACAAAATCGTCGATTGATCGCGATTCATTATTGAAGCCCAAAAAATAATCGTCGATTAATCGCAATTTATTGTTAAAGCTTAAGTAACTTGCTCTAGGTACCTTATGGACACTTAATATTTTATATTTGTTAGTTAAGTAGTTAAATCTTTAATTTGACTCGAATATTTTTAGTCTTCTTGAGTTACAGCACATACAACTTCATTGTTAGTGGAAGAAAAACTTCTGTCAGAAAGCAAAAAAACTGTTCTGTCCATTTGCTTTTAGATGAAGTGTTTTTATACAGGTAAAAACAGTTCCTTCGAAACAGCATATACAAATAAAACGCTCTCTCATACAGGACTAACATTTTTACTCTATTTTGTTCTAAAAACGAAGAGAAGTGCAACAGAAGATGCGACATATGTGAAAGTACCCTTGAACAAATCGCTTAATTATAATAGGCAAGAACTCTTCATCACATATCCTCAGAAACTGCTGCATCTCCCACGTTCATATATATCTTGTCTCCTATGATAGCTTTTTTTTTAAGGCTAGGTCCTCTGCATGAGATGCATATCTAACAGGAAAATGACCAGCATATGTGACACCTTCCAAAGAGATATGATGAAGATTTCTTACCTTCAATAATTAAACGATCTATTAAAAGGATCTTTGGGATAGGTTGCATGTTCCAGTGCATATTCAACATCTTAGATTTCATAGGTATGTCACATCCTTTTTTCGCATCACAGAAAGAGCTAGGTCTTTGGTATTCTTTTTTTCTTTATAAAAAGAAAGTTTTAAAATTCAAAAGAAGACACAAGGAAAATGAAAGTAGATAAGAAAAATTTGAAATAAAGTAATACAAATGTAAAAACAAAATATTAAAAAGCGAGATAAGTCAACAATGTTAACTTATTTCGTTCTTTACTTTGTTATTCTGTTTTTTTGTGGGTTTTTAACACATTCGCCACGATATGAATTCAGCGGCGTAATCAGAAAATGACAAATAGGCAATTACCCATTTCATTTGGAGATTTACCCATTAAAATTTTACTTTTTCAGAATTGTGTATTTATTTATGAGTTAGTTGGTAACTATATTTTTTTTTTCATCTAAATCTCGCATGGACTCCTTGCTAATTCTTGTTATCATGACTTAAGAAAAGAAGAAGAAAAGAATTGCTTCTTGTATTTTAACTTATACATACTTTTTTGTTTGTCGATGTGTATATGTATACTTTTATAAAACCTGAAAAAATAAATGAATGATCTAATTAAAGAAACAGAATATATTATAACCAAATATCTTCTTGGTAACATTATCAATATGAAAAGCTTCTCCTGGCAGAAGTTTTGGTCAATTCTCAGGAATTAAAATTTATTGTCGGTCTACAATGAAACACAATAGACTAAAATACTACTGACTCAGGTATGAAATCTGAGTTTGATACATGTTTGATAATAAGGATCACATCTCATTTTTTGTTTTTTTTCTATATTATCAGTACAATATTAGAAAAAATAGTTTTTTTAAGGAGCAATGCTGAGGTTTCGAACAGCATTAGCGACGAATTATTTTATACCAAATCAAAGCATATCAAAAAATGGGATTTATCCATAAGAAATAGTTAGAGTTATGCCAACTTTAGTGTTAAAATCAGAGAATTTCCAGAATTTTACGTTAAATTGAAGTAGAAACATTCTTCTCTTGGGAAACTTCAAATTAGATCTGATTTAGAATGAAGAATATGGTAAGTAATATTTATTTTTTTCAAAGACCTGTTGAATGTCATTAGTAGTTGGTATGACGATCATTAGAGTTCCTCACAGTCTAAAGATGAGACATAAAGAATATAAAAGAGTTCCGCATAACTAAATTTTTCTTTTTCTTCATCAAAAAATTTGAAATATACTTTGTCAGTGTTTCTTCGTGATAACGACTAGGCTCATTGTTAATGGCATTATTTTAAATATCACATTTGACTATTTGCGCGTGTATTTCCAAATCCAATGTCGCTTTGTAATATTCATTATTTTATGTAAGATTCAGTTTGAACTTCTTAACACATTCAACGCGATTCAGCTTTCCTTGAAAATTCTATCAAAATATTGATTTGTATCACGAGTTTACATATAATAAATGCATCTAATATACTTTACATTCTTTTCTAACAACTGATCATCGTTACTTTTTTCTATCAGCACATAATGAGTCATGCTTTATCTTGAAAGGAAAAATCCCTTCTATAACTTTTTCTTATTTTTTTCATCTTATCTGTAGTATACGTAATATAAGAGAAGGAAATTTCCAGACTTTTCCTCGTTGTTCTACTCTCTCGAGCCTTTTGTTGTACGTATAAAACTATCCAAAATGTTGTAATTATTCACATGTCATTCGAAAAATCTGATGCAGAATTTGTGGAAGATTATAGGCTCATTCAAGAAATTACTTCTGCATCAGGAGATAATACAATACTTTCCATCGATCGCTATCGCCATGTCATTACGGACAAAATTATTGACCTTATAGTGTACGAAACTAATCGATATACACAGCAATATTTGCAAACGCATGATATTAGCCGACGATCAAGAAGTCATCAATGGAAACCAACCAATGATGTAGAGATGCTCAAGTTTTCTGGAATTATTATCGAAATGGGGTTAGTACAAATGCCAAATTTAGAATACTACTTGAGCAGTAGCCAACTATATGAATCCAAAATCGTTCGAAATGCAATAGCAAGTGATAGATTTCAATTACTCCTCAAGTTCTAGCATTTTTCGGATTTATTGAAAACCATATTTTCATCTGTATATGATCCTGGTACAGTAATTACAATCGATGAAACAATGAGACCATGGTGTGGTAGGCTTTCGTTCAAACAATATGTACCTGAGAAGACGTATAAATATGGAATAAAGATGTACAAGTTAGCGGCTACTAACGGATTTACGTAGAATTATTTGATCTATACTAGTGAGCAAGATCCAGTGGCAGGTGTTGGACATGCTGAGAGAGTCGTGATGAATTTATTGGATGGTCTCTCGGGATGTTATCGGACTGTGGTTGCTGACAACTTCTTTACCACTATTTCCCTTGCAGGACGTTTGTTGGCACATGATACGTATCTTCTTGGAACACTGAGAAATAATCGTGCCGCATCAGGAAAAGAAATTCTGCAGAAAAAGCTCAAGCGTGGCGAAGCGTATGGACTTCAGAATAAAGAAGGTATCAAGTTGATCATGTGGAAAGACAAAAAAGATATTTCAATGATATCCACAAAACCTTCGCATTCAGCAGCTGTGGTAGACACTGGAAATACCAATTTTCCGAAATGAGTCAATTACGAAGCCACAAGTTGTATTATATTATAATAAAGGAAGACAAGGTACTGATTTATCTGACCAACTATCAGCATATTATACATGCCTCCGGCGATCTATAAAATGGTACCAAAAGGTAGCATTTTAATTGGTTTTTGGGACGGCTATAGTGAATAGTTACCTGGTATACAACGAACACTATTCAACAAACAATATTACCATCCCGAAGTTTCTTGAAAGTCTTGTGAAATCTTTACTGCTCGGTATACCATTTGAGAATCTGAAGCTGGGAGAGAGACAATGGTCAACAAGTCAAAGCAAGCGCAAACTTGCTGATCACAAGCTTGAAGAAAAAGAAGAATCTACTCGCGATGTTCGAAGACGCTGTGCTGGCTGCTACGAGACAACCAGTCAGCAACAATCAAGAGAGGCCGGTCATGCAGCTGCAAGGAAAGTAAAAAATTTTGTATCCAGATTGTGATAAAGTCTTTTGTCTTAATTATTTCAATGAGAAGCATCGAACTTTCCAATAAACGATTAAATAAAAATAAAAGGCAGAACTGATGACATTTAATGTGTGACTTCTAGCTAGGTAAAAAATGGGAAAAAAGTATCTCTCTATTGATTTTCTTGTAAAAATAATGTGGGACCCACCGGTGGGTCCCATCGCGTCGAATGTGTTAATGAGAAGAATTGTTCTGTATCGATGTGGCGTACAACTCTGGAAATGTCCTAAATTCGATATTATATCGATCAGCATATCGAACATGGTTTGACGAAGTTAAAATTGTTGTATTTTGTTTATTTTATGTAAAAAGATTACTTTTTGAATATTGTAGAATCTGTTTCATAAAAATAACTAGAAAAAATATAGATTTTTTCTTTATCAAAAAAAAAAACTTAGAGAGAGAAAAATTGTCAATAATAACATACTAAAAAAAGAAATGATAAAGCATGTTCGATAGTTTTGTTAAAATGAATATAAATCAGTTGATATGGTTTGAAAAGCGAGAGAAATAAGAGTTTTTGTCGATGTCATATTATATGTTTTACTGATATGTCATAGAAAAATATATATTTTTATTCAACACAATGTTATTATACGGTGAATATAGCAAATAAAGATATAAGGTGATGAGAGATATAATGTTTGAAGATTCATATTAATTTAACAAAGTTATCAAGGAAGAAATCTAAATGACTGAACTTTGATTATCATATAATGTAAGACGATAATTCATTCGATTTTTGTGTACTTGTTAGAAAAGATCATTTAGGACGACATTTTATTTCCTTTATGTGAACTTGTTCTGATAATCTTGTAAAATAGCAGATAACTATAATTATCTATCGGCTTACAAGATATTTTGAATAAGCTTAGCTAAAAAAATGCAATGACAAATACGAATATTATACTGTTCGAAAGAGAGGAAAATTTGGTATCAACTACAGTAATAAGAAAAAATATCTTCCAGTATGTGTTTATCGAAGAGATATAGGAACGAAGATATTGTGTTGCTTGGTCAAATTTTTTGAAAAATATAGATCTTTTTAAGAGTGCATCTTTTTTTATCGTTGCATCATTTCGTTTATAAATATTTAATAAAAATGAATTATGCACACTTTGAAAGAGAAGAAATGATTCTATATTGTATTAAAAAATTTCTTTTAGATATCTTTTTATTGAAGGGAAACAAAAGTTCACATTTGTTCAATCTGTTTTCTACTATATTTTATGAAAAATGCTTTTTATTTTATTAAAAAACAGAACATCACGGATGTGATGATACATTTTTATAATATTCTAGTTCGACAAATGACATTAATTGTCAGCATTCAGCAACAACTTAATATTGGCACAGAACTTATGCGTTACGAGTCTTATATCAAAATAAAAATAACCAACTATCAAATAAATTTTACTTTATTTATATGAAAAACATCTATTCTCTGTTTTTCAAACTAAAGAGTGAGAGTTTGTCTAAATTCTTGAGCTCGACCTATTAAGATCACATTTTTCTTCATATCTGATAACTTTTGTTAAATTTTTCATTTATTTTACATGAACATATCCCTAGTCCATTCTCCCTCGTAAAGTCCCCAGTGAGTCCCTTAAAAACTGCGAAATCCCCAGTGAGTCCTCAGGGAATCCCTAAAGTACGGGGACTCCCCAGGGATTCACTTGGTGACTCTCTGGGGAATTCTCCATTTTTAAAGATTATGGAGCAAGTTAAAAACTCCCTAGAGAGTCACTGTACGGGGACTCCCTAGGGAGTTTTTTTTCGATAGATGGATAAATAGATAGATCAATATGTAGGTCGATCGATAGATAGATAGATAGGTACCCAGGTCTATATGAACGGTTGAGAGTGAGGGTGGGTAAACCGGTAAAAACGGCATGTCTACGGTGATCCGATATTTTTTATTGACGACTATTGACTAAGCACACATATACAGATACATTACGGAACATTTTACGGACCGTGTATCGTACATTATTTACGACACCGTAACGAAACACCGTTTACATGGCGCTTTTAGCGGTTTTTAATATGTATCTTATTATAAGATGTTAAAGTAAATCTAACAAGATTCTTAATGCAAGATTCTTATAAAATTTTATGATTAGAATCTTGCAAGATCGTATTTGATCATAAACAACTAAAGCCTTTTTCATCAAACCAATATTTTGGACCACATTACTTGTCTGCATTTAGATATTTTAGCAATATCATCAAATAGGCAAGTATAAATCTTAAAGATGAAATTTTTATTTTTTTAATTTAGATATTTGAATTATTGCGTCGAATAGATAAGTATGAGTTTTGTATATGAAATTTTTCCTTTTCTTTTCTAGATATTTTGGCAATATCGCTGAAAAACTTAGCATTAATTATATATATATAAAACTTTTATCTTTTAGATAATTCAATAAAACCATCCAATAGGCAAGTATGTAATTTATATATAAAGCTTATATTTTTTTTATTTAACTAGTTTCAATTTTATCAACGAAAAGGTAACTGAATTTTATATATATTAAATTCTTATGTTTTTAGATCTATTAATAATCCCATCGAATAAACAGGTATAAATTTTATATATAATTTTTTTTATATAGATGCTACAATGATATTGTCGATAAGGTATGAATTATATATATATAAAGTTTAGATTTTTTCGTGTAGACATTTCAATCAAAATTTTGACTAGGCAAGTATTATTCTAATATATAGAATTCTTATTTTTTCATTTAGGTATTTCAATAATACTGTAGCGTAGATAAGTGTGAATATTAAAAATGAAACTTATTTTTTTATTCAAATATTTGAATAATATCATCGAATAGGCAACTGGAACTTTGTATATAAAGTTTAGATTTTCTTTTTAGATATTTAAATTTTATTGTCGAATAGACAAGTATGAATAGAATATATATAAAATTTTTATTTTTATTTAGATATTTTGATAATAGTTTAGTACATGTAAGTATAAATTTGATATATTAAATTTTTATTTTTGTTTTTATTTAGATGTGCTTTCCCTAACATCATCAAAATGGTAAGTATAAATCAGATGTATGACTGGTGATGTTTGTTGAAATGTGATGAAAAGCGAGAGAAGGTGATGAAGAACGGCTAGTTAGGGAAAGAAAAAGGTTAGAGATTAGACTAGAGCGACGAAAAACTCTATTGAAGCCCTATAGAAGTTTGTATCAGTAAAAGAAGATCTTGCACAATCTTAGAATACAAATCACACAAGAATAATACCTTAAGATTTAAATTTTAGCCGTAAACGGCGAGAAAACGACCAAATACGGTGCGTTTACCATACAGATACAATACGGTGCGTATTTCTGCGCCAGGAAATACGGACCGAGATCGGTCCGAATCTATCCAATATACTGTCGTAAAGACTCCGTTTTGACCACTTTTATAGTTCATTTTTGGTTCGAAAACAACACTGTTTTGATAGACCTGGGTAGGTAGGTAGATAGGTAGGTAGATAGATAAATAGATAGATGGGGAGGTAGGTAGATAGATAGATAGATAGGAAGGTAGGTAGGTAAACATATTGGTAAGTAGGTCCAAAGAACGACAATTGGTTACGACCTAGAAAGTCTCTTTGAGAATTAGACACTCACTATTCGCTTTTAAGGCCACTCCCTGAAAAATCCCTGGGGATTCCCTCAGAACTTCCCGTTAAATCCCCGGGGAGTCCATGTCGGGAATCCCCGGGGAGTTTTAGCGGGGGACTCCCCAGGGATTTCATAAGGGAGAATGGACTAGGGATTGTTCTTTATAGTTTTTTATCACAAATCTAAATCAAGAACTATTGTTACATCTAAAACAAAAGTTTATTCAATTTGAAAACAGTTATACATTCTCCATTTTTTCTTCACTTTTACATCTTGAAGATAATCGATAATCAATATCTGTACACCATGGTAGCCTGGACTTATCACTGTGATAAATAAATATCCATTATTTACTGCATACGCTTTTTGTGTTCTTTTGCATGAAGTCTGTATAGAATGTGGTGGTTTCTTTGTGATTTTTCTCTTGAATCACTCTTAAATAGCTATAACAGAGTTAAAATCATATGACGAGTGTTTTACCCAACATGGAATCTGAATCATGTAGCTCGGACTATTTTATAACTCCTAGTTGTCTTATTTTAGTTATTTGTTGATTTCATCATGCGCTTGCGGTTAAATAGTAACCTGTGTCTTGGATTTGTTTCTGTTTACAGTTTTACCATCCATAAACGTTGCTACTATCGAGTATTCTCTGATGCTGAAGGTCTTGTTCTTCTATCGTTTTCTTCTTCTTCATGTTGTGACAGATTTTTCACGATTGTAAATTCCAAAGGTGTAACATGGCAGCCAATACTAACAATAGTTGACAAAAATGGAATTTATAAAAAAAAACAGTGCCGTTCATTACATCGAAAAATAGTAATTTAAAAAACGAAAACTTATTTCAAAGTACATTTGAGTGGGTCCTTTTATCTTAGACATACATTCTTTTCTTACTAACAAACATTTTCAAATTTCTTTTACAATAGTAAAACAAGTAACGCTCGTCTCTATGACTCGCTTAATCCTCAACTGAATTCTATTTCACATTATCTCTTGCTGGTCGCTAGATTCTGCTCTGTTAACTATGCTGGATACATGTGCACGTATACACGGATTGCTAGTGACGACTGTTCTATAAGATCCAGTCTTTAAACTTTTTGTTACGGCTTTTGTGTGACAATGTAAAGCACAGTTCGTAGTCGATCATCGTTACCTCTGCTTCGCTTCACTCTTAACTTCTCGGTTTTTTTATATAATTTCAGTATAGACCAATGTAACATCTCATTCTCTTGCTCAAAAAATCGTTCACGGGTAATATAAAAACTAAAGCAAATTTGAGAAAATGGCGATTAGTCATTCGTCGGCGCTCCTACGCGTCGTCATTCACGACTAGTCGCGTCCATGTTGAAGTCTATTTTCACATGAGTTCACTGTCTTGTGTTCAAACCCACACTCATTCACGTTCCACTAACTCAAAAGAATTACAGGATCTGGAACAGAAAAAGCCTCTCTAGGAAATTTGAAGAAAAACGAGTAAAGGTACAAAAATCTATAAATAAGTGGACCATGACTAAGTTTATGAAACATCGCTGCGAAATCTTAATTATTTTTTTTTGCAAATAACGAATATTTTAGATGCATGAGTTTCTCAAAATCTGATTGGATGAAAGATAGATTTTAGGAAGCATTTCATTGACTGAAATTTTAAACAGATAGAGTCTGACTGATCAAAAGTTCGATGTAAAAAGTTTACCACTGGCTGAGTTCACAGACTCAATAATCTGATTGAACGAAAGCCGTATAGTGCAAATAACTGAGTCGTGATCTTTAAGCCGATATTCGTTTGACTCGGTAACAAGCAAGCTTATTTTAATTTGCTCAACCCTCCCTTCGTCGAGGAATTATACCAGTGTTCGTTTCTACACTTTTGTTACTATTCGCTTAAAATGATATCACATTTTAAAAGTGGAAGACGGAAAAAATTTTCTTATAATTACAAGTAACGCGAACCCTACGAATTCGCTGACCCTTTTCTGAAAGAAAATTCGGTGAGATTATCATTGAAAACAATCTTCATTTGGGTTATCTTATATCTCAATCTCCTTGATTGCATGAAAGCTACAAAACAAAACATCCACTCTAGCGATGATCGTTTTATAGAAATATCCCTATATAGATTCATATGTAAACGACAAGCAAACCTCAAGTTCGAGTTCTTCGTCTTCGATTGAGTTTGATCAAATCTAATACAGATATCTGACCATATTCATTAGTTTGAAACGTCATATTTTCTAATCCTGAACTCTGACTTGTTTGAACAAAACGAAGAGACAAACATTTATATTTTTTTAAGTGCAATATTTATCGGTATACAACTGTTTCTTTAAGAAAACGGAATTAGACACGATTTAAATGCTTCAGTTTGTTCATCAAGTTCAGTAGCATGATCAGGTGACGATCACTCCAAACCACAATTCTATGAAGATAATATCTTTTTCCAAACTAGAGAATCTCGGATAGCTTCTTAAAGTTTTAGGGCGACATGACTACATATATATTTCTGCTTACACTACAATAGGCAAATAACACGATATTAGTATTCACAATTCCTTTACTGGATATGCTCTGTTACATAAAATGTGTAATAAAAAATTATTTTTCCTCATGAATCGAGTTATTTGAGAATCTATTAAGGTACTCCAAATCTCACTTATTGCACTTGTGATAAACTTTTTAAATCAACGACTAGTCGCTCGTCGGCCTACCTCCGATCGACCACTCACGACTAGCCGTTTCCATATTTAACACCATTATATCCTTCACTATTAGTTTAGGTTTGAACCGAATAGATGCATCTCGTTTGAATTCCTCTCGAAAAGTTGCTGAACATTTGTTAGTACATTCATTAAGGAACTAAAAAAGAGAAACTATTCAAAAACTGCTACCAGTAGAGTACACTACATTGTGATCTAAGAAAAATCTTCGCCTAGTTTGAATATTATTTCAAGGTCGATGTCTATGAAGATTCAACAACAGAACATCATGCAGCCATCTCTTTTTTTTCACATATTTCTGTATAAATCTTACTCAAAACTCTGACGTAGAGTAATGTACAAAGAAAAATGTTTCTAATAGAATTAATGTCCAACGTGGATTCATGATCATCGATTATTCTTAGTTCAACCTTAAAATAACAAGAAGTTCATTAAAAAGCTAAGAAATAGATCAAAAAATCTTTTATTCACTTTGAATTCGAATTTTTCGTACTTTTTAACGATCAGTCAAGTTTTATCAAAAGCTATAAGTCATTCATTTATCGTTAATTAACAAGTAACGCTCGTCGCGGACAACTCGCTTGACCCTCGACTGAATCTTTTTTCATATTTTATGTCTTCGTTAGATATATTGTTGATATTTACGCTGATGGTTCAGTTAGTTCACTCAAACCTACCACGTTTTTTGATTTTGAAAAGCGAGGCTGTTAATCTCGTCTTTGATAATAAGCCAGCTCTTTTAATCTTCACATCACAGAGGACATTTATAAAATCTTTAAGGATTGATTAGGGATTAGTATCAGTCACATACATTATGTTTTCGACTATTTCCTCAAAAGCTTCAGGTTTGAAAACGTTTCTCATTGAAAGAGATCTTCCAAAGAATTGTACAATCGTTTCATTCACAAATATTTTTGATAATAGCTGAACTCAACAGTTCTCTGGATAAGCTTTTTGATATCTTCCATTAAAAATAGTTCGCAGTCAGTCGTCGGCGTCCCTTCGGTCCGCCACTCCTGACTGCTCGTCTACATCAACTGTGTAGATCTAACTCATTCACTATCCCATGTTCTTACTGCAAATAATTTCTGGAGATATCAGGTTTATAAACGAAACACACGTCAATTACATGGACTGCATAAACTACTAATAAGAGGGTGATGACGGATTCAATAACATCTCTTCTTGCAAACATTAAGTTTTTATTTAAAATACATCTTTTTTACCCTTGAGTTAGAATAGGCCAATCCTTTTTTGATTGCTGAGACCAAGCTAAGTCTATGTTTTTCTGACCCTGACACAAACATACATACGCACACGCAAATTTTTTTTCATATGACCCTCCTTTCAGTCGAGGGAGCAATTGATGTCACTGCAGCTCTTGATCATGTAAACTTTCTTCTAGACTGTTAACCTTACCCTTTCCATCTGATAAACAGCTCCTCAACCCACGTACAGGAAATGTTTTCGAATTACAAAAGCGCCGTGTATACTGTACGGCGATCATTCTCATTGTAAAAATATTTCTCCGAGTGCTGAGAGAAAAATGACCGACCACATCGAATGTGGTTAAGAATGAACGAAGCTAGACCTTCTTCCTCTTTGGTAAAAGTCACTCGCGACCGCCCCAACAATCTTTTGGAATAGATTAGTACACTTTTCCCTACACTACTCAAGTGAACTAAAGGTAAAAGAGCGATCATGTTCTTCACCACTAGACCATACCAACAACTACCATCAATTCCTTTGTCCCCTACATACGATCCAAAGAAGTGGTGTTCCTTTAACTCTTATATGAGAGCCAGGATTAAGATGTTTTTTTGACCCCTATGAGTCATCCGGTAAAAAGATGTTTTTTTGACTTGCGACAAACCCACAAACGCATTTTCATGTTTTTCGTATTAACCTTCCTTCAGTCGAGGGAATTAGTCATAAAACTTTTAATATAAATATTCTCAGTTGCAATACAAGCTCTTAGTGCTCATGTAGCTATTCTATGAGACAATGCAACTACGATGATACATAGATCTGACTAAAAACATATTCATAAAAGTGTAATTTCGATTGATGTTAGGAATACTTTTTTTATTTCGTATCATGGTATAAATATATTCTGGTTGGGCTACATACAAGGCAGTTGAGTAAAAATGCAAGCACTCACTAGCAACTGAAAGCAATATATCTTATCGTATTGTCATTGCATGATAGTGATACTGATGCCACTAGACGAATTTATAAGTTGACGCAGATCTGAGTACCCATGCTTTAACTTTTTTCTATTAATTTTCATTGAAAGGTTGATCTCTCCTTGTATTATTAACTAAAAAGAAGTCAAAGACATTCTTCTAAGGCTTGAGATACAGATAACAGAATTTTACGACGCCACTTTTGAAAACACTTTCCTTTATGAACTACTCAATAAAAATCAGGATTTTATTTGTGAGAATCATTGTGACTTTAAAATGCCCATACTATTATAGACCACCAAAATAGTATTGTAATCGGCATACATGAATGCATATACTATCGTCACCCATTGCTTCAGCAAGGTAAAACAGCATACAAATAGTCTTAATCATTAAGTCGAGGATTGAGCGAGTTAAAGAAGGAACTGCTACTTGTTAATTCTCCATAATAAAATATATATATTATTCAGTTTAAAAAAATTTTCATGAACTGTCTTTCTGCGAATAACACTTTCAGAGCGGACTTATTATACTTCAGCTTATCTTGAAGTCGATGGTGTTCCACATATGTATACCCATATAAAATCATTTTTTTCTTTTCAGATGTTTATACATCTTTAATAAGACAGATGAGCAGCTAGTCGTTCGTCGGCGCCCGGAAGGGACGCCAGTCACAGCTAGCCGCACAGCCATATAGTTCTTCTCCCACAACTTCGGGCACATCTGCATTTACGATCTAAGCCACTTATCTTTGGGTTTCCGCATCAAACTTAAGCAATTTCCAATTAAAAAATTTTCATTTCAAAATTCAGAAAATAGTACTACGCTAAGAAAGATTGAGAGCGGAATGTGTTTTGTTCACGTTTATGTTACGTTTCTATGGAATTCGAATGTTATTTTTCTACGATTGATATACATTCAAATAAAAATGTTATATTCCATTATTTACCTTCGTCCGATTAACGGTATTCACATCCTACCAAAATCTAACCTGGAACAGCTAGTCTTAATTTTAGATACCCCATGTAAAACTATAGAAAAAAATGCTTGACGGCCGAGATCATATATCTCATCGTCTCATATATGCAGGATTTCCTAAGAAATCGATTGCTTTTAGTTGTACTACGCTTTTTGTCTTCACGATCGAACTACACATAGTGATACAGAACGTTTACTAACACAAACCACTCTCAATCCTGATTATTTAATTTCCGAGTGCCAAAGAATCTGATTGGTCGAAATTCCGAAGTGGAAAAAATGTCATTGATGTGAGTTAGAGACTAAAAGAATCCGATTGGTCGAAATCCCGCGTTAAAAAAACACGTGATTGGCGGAAGTTACAGGCTGAAAGAATCTGATTGGCCCAAATTGCAGCATGAAAGACTGATTGGACCAAAGTGGGATATCAAAAACATTTGGCTAAGCTTTAACCCTGCGACAAACCCAGACAAACGCATTTTAGTTTTTTTCATATCACCGTCCCTTCAGTCAAGGAAACTATGAGCGTCTAGTCGTTCGTCGGCGCCCCTACGGGGCGCCACTCACGACTAGCCGCTCCCTGTGCAGCACAGCTTCTAATCGGTTGGATTTCTAGTATGGAAGAATCTCAATGATCAAAAACCCGAAATCGAGAACCCTAGATTAAGATTTCAGCCTGAAACAGTCTGATTGCTCGATAACCCGCGATCGAAAAACCATAATTGCACTGAGTTTTATACAAGAAAACAAACGCATTTTATTTTTTACAATGACCTCTCTTCAGTCGAGTGAACATGATCTAGTGAAACCCGGTCACCAACAATTCTGATTGGTCCGAGACCTAGGGTCAAAAAACATGGTTTAGTAAGACCCGGTCTCCAACAATTCTGATTGGTCCGAAACCTAGGATAAAAAGAACATGGTTTGGTGAAACCCAGTCACCAACATGTCTGAGTAGCTCGAAACCTGGAGTCAAAAAAACATTTTTCGTAAAAAATAATTTTTTGGGCCAAAAGAA
>JAJEKB010021353.1:947829-998965 GCA_022393335.1 Macrotrachela quadricornifera
TCGTAAAAAGATAATTTTTTGGGTCAAAAAAACATTTTTCGTAAAAAGACAATTTTTGGGTCAAAAAAACATTTTTCGTAAAAAAATAATTTTTTGGGTCAAAAGAACTTTTTTGGTAAAAAAACAATTTTTGGGTCAAAAAAACATTTTTCGTAAAAAAATAATTTTTTGGGTCAAAAAAACTTTTTTGGTAAAAAAGTAACTTTTTGGGTCAGACAACTAAAAAACTAATCATGCCAATCGATTCCCCGATCCCGATTACCTTTGGTCAAACTTTATAAAAATCGTTATTTTCTTGAAAACATGTTTTTTTAACCTTTGACCTATCAAACGTTTTTTTGACCCTGGCACAAACACACACACACACACACACACACACAAACGCATTTCAGTTTTTTTCGTATCACCCTCTCTTCAGTCGAGGGAATAACTAAGAATATTGAAAAATTAACCTCAGCTTTAGGTTTCCTATAGCAAATTATATTTGGTGACTTTTCACTGCACACAGTTTATATTATTTATTATTAATTATTTGGTAACAGCCATTCAGTTTGATTTATCGATCTTCGATTAGCTTCAATCAATCTTTTTAAGAAAAATGTGCAAAAAAAACTATAAATTGCATATTTACTTACTCTTAACCTCAAAATTTCAAGCCTATACCTTCGACAATCCCTCAAAGAGTTTTCTTATAAAACATCATAGGTTTTAAATATTAATCTAGGTGACAGCCATTTTCCTATTGGGGCGAAGACACAAACATGAGGACAACCTTTAGAAACAAACATACCTGCAAAACTACAGACTCATTTTGTACGATATGATCCATGCTTCAATTCGAGAAACAAATTGTTATTATCTTAACAAAAACCTTCTGCAGTCAAAAGTTCCTATAAAATTTTTTACAAAAACTAATACTATCGATCGATTTCTCGATCTGAACAATCTTTCATCAAACTTTATAAAGAATCATTATTTTTAAAAAGAAAAATATTTTTTTGCATTAAAAATTTTCTAAAATCATAAAAACCGAGCGTGCCATTCGATTCCCCGACCACGATTACCTTTGGTCAAACTTTATAAGAGATCATTATGTTTTTAAAAAACGCCTTTTTCAGCAAAAAAAATCATTTGGAAAAATTGAAAAACTAATAGTGCTATTCGGTTTCCCGACCAAGAAAATCTTTGGTCATACGCTAAGCGTTGAGTTGACCGAGAAGTGTGATTCTTTTATCGATTTTTCTGAGAACATGTTTTTTTGACCTTTGACCCCGACTACAAGCAAGCAGACAGACAAACTATTTTTTTTCGTGTGACCCTCCCTACAGTCGAGGGAATAAACCAATGAATGTTTCTTTTCTTTATTTTTCATGTTTCAATTGAGTTATTGAAATCATTTTTCGATATGTAATATGAGTCATATCATTTAGCTTGTTCAATTAAATCCAATCTATGTACAGGCAGGTATCAAGTTGATTCGATTCGTGTCATGGTTTGTTCAAATGATAAGAGAAAATTTACCAGCATCTAGGCGATAGAAACAAATCTTATTAAAATTTTATTATTATGATGTTAGTTGAATAATGATCGAATAGCATAGAAGAATAGAGCGAAAGATGCTCTATCTGCTCATAAAAAAAAGTAAATCGGAGAAAAAGTTTTGTTGGATTTCGAATTCTTTCGATGATTAACGAGATGTTTTTAAGAATAGAACTCCGAAGATCGGAGACAATTTTCTTAGTTTTATTTGATCAGAAAAAAATACACGAAGATTTTTACACAAATGAAACGTTGTTTTTGCTAGCCTTGACAAAGGACAAATGATGGGTTGAAGGATTTCCAGTATCAGTGTTAATAAAGAGAATGTAAACAAATAGTTCTTCAAGAGATGCAAAGCACTTCAATGTCTTTGCTCACTTTTTTTCGTTGATCTTCATATATATAGTAGAGAGTACCATTCAGTGAATGGTATTTGCCAAGGGAGATCGAGTTAGCATGATGATGAGCTCGACCTACATAAAGTTTTATCTGTTCCTCTTTGCCAGCGAGAAGAGCGCCGTCCGGTATGGAAGTATTATATGTAGCAAGCCACTCAAGTTTTTGTTGTGACTTTCGATTGACCAAAACTTGATAATTAAATGATTTTTGAACACCATAATAATTGAATCGAGCTCTTTTTTTTCCTTCGACGAGTTTTCCTGGAATCATATTGCCATCTCGTGTTCTGCAACGCACCACATAAACTCGCCGATATTTTTTAAAACCACCGACAACGGCATAAGGCGGAATTCTTCCATCTTGCGCTTCGACCCAAATCCCGTCGTATATTTTGCCAAATGGTCCTAAACAGCGTATGTAGATTTTATAAACATCAACGGTACGATTATGGTTATAGTTTTCAAGAAATACAACATATTAATCGGAAAAAAGTTCAAATTTTTTTGTGTTTTGCCTATGTAAGAGATGCTAAAAAAGTTAATGGAAATATTCAATTTTCTCTGTTCGTGCGAAACTTTTGGGCCGCCCTATATATCGATATTCTATAACAGTTGCGGCTCAAATTCTAGGAAATTTCTAGTGGTGATTAAAGCTATCGATAGACAAGGTTTCAGCCTCAACACTCAATCATTCAGGATCTCAGAAAATCTTCTGAACATAGACCAAAATCAAGTTATAGATCCATAACTGAACAAGAGAATGCTGAGAAACGAAATCACTCGAAAACATTTGATCATTTCCTTAAGTTTATCATTGGCGTATGTAGTCGGCACAAAAACTATTTCAGGCGGGATCTTCCCTTCATGAGCAAGCAAGAATATCAACTAATGGCTGAACCATGATCAACTACTCTAAAAAAAGGGAGCTCTGGAGAACCTTTTTTTGATTCTGCTAGTGGATACTCGACAGAGTCAAAAAAAGGTTCTCCAGAACTCATTTTTTTCAGAGTATAATAAAAATTATCAATTCGATTTTGATTTTGTTGCAGAATAATTCAATAAGACTCTGCAGTGGACAATATGGCCAGTCCACGGAGATACTGTTCGAATTCATGGGGTAATGCTTCACCCCACATAAAGTTACACATACCAAAGAGAAATGGAAAGAAAAGAGGAATGAATAAAAATATAGGTCGATTTGAATATCTCGTTAGAGTGAAAAAACAAAACCATCTATATCTCTGTAAGTCTTTTTGACTTCCGCTTGTCAGATGGGAAATGGATCATCGATTTTTCTTGGAAAAATGGTTCGATAGGACGTCTGTTGTTGGTTAAAAAAAGAATTTCTTTTTGACTTTGGGGGGGGGGGGGGGGGTAAAGCATTTCTACTGTAATGGGAATCATTTCTCGATTCAGGAGGATATTGTCCAGCCCTCATAAGATCAGTAAACTTTCTTTTCACTGGAAAATGTAGAATGCATTACGTGCAACGAACTATTTCAGTTGACTCACCTTGACTGTACCATACAAACTGTAGCTCGTCTATAAAAAGTCCGGATCTACCTTTTGCATGTCCGAGTGTGAAGCCGTCGTATGACTCGGTGATTTTCTTTCCACGTTTCTCACCATAAAATGGACTCTTTCGTCCAGTGTTCGTGAAAAACTGGATACCAAGCACTAGATCTATCCGCTTTCCATCCACCACACCTGATCCCGTTCCAGTATACAATGTTACCTTGCTGATTCGTTCTTCCTCATATAGTGAGAACATCGCTTTGGATGGCAAAGGCTCCGCGCTAACCGGATTTCCGTTATTTCCATGATAAACTTGAGGATGAGAATGATCATCTTGTTCGTATATAAATCGAATAGCGACGAGGTGAGTGTGCCAAAATACTTCAACACCAACACAAGGTTTCATCAGTGTAAGTTTCAGATCAATTTTGTCATCGAAGGAACCACCACCATCACCACCGTGAGGAGAGCCATTACGAACCTCGACTAGACAGATATAACGAAATATCTAGATTCATCCTTTTTGAAATAATGTACTACTTAAGCATATAATCTGGGAAAGATGCTCTTTTTTAATTTAGTCGTTCTTTCCATTAATATTATTCATTCAGCTGTTCTCTATTCTGAATGTGAGAAAAGCATGGAACCATCGAAGAAGATATCGAAATTTTTTTATAATAACAAAAGTAGCAATCATTTTAGAGATATGCACTTTTGAAAGAAAACCATTGAAGTAACATTTTGTTTTGAACGAAATTCTTTCACGAGACAGATTGATTTATGTCCATAATAACGGGACAAGTAATTTTATATGTAAAAATCAAATAGAAATTGTTGCAGTTCTGTGAAATGACTTTTTTTATGAACAACAATAATTTGTGTAGATAAAGTTGATAAGAAATGAATATATTTCATATTTATCTTTCCCATTGTTAACATTAGGCATGCACTGAACCTGGGAAACTCGGGCTCGGTACATGCCAAGTTAACGTCTGGAATATGAAATGTCATTTAAGTGAATAAGATTTCGAAAACAAAATTCTTTTCAAACATAAAATTGGCTATGTTACACTTTGAAAAAAAGTATCAAAGAACTTTCAATAATTTCTCTCGTAGGGACAAACAATCAGAAACAATTTGACAGAAGCACACTTTATGTACGTGACCTACTAATAATAAATGTCAAGAGGAATTCTTTCTGTTAATAAAGTGATTTTTCACATTTGAGATATGAAAGACTGGCCCGTTTTCTTCATTTATAATATATTTCTTACCGGCAGATAAGTTGTTTGCGTTTGGCATGGCAGGTACAGGCTGAAGCAGAGGAGCTAGTGGCTGGATCTCTCGTAGCTGAATTGTATGAAGGCCATTGCCTTGATCAAGACAAGCAATAACTTTAAATTGAGTATAAGCTAAGAGCAGAACTTCTTCTTCTCGTGGGTAAAACGAATGCTTCTGAATGTTTTTTCCGGAATCACATTCAATATTGAACATTGTTCTGTCTCCAGTTTTCCCCAAAAATGATTCTGATTCCAGAACATCAATTGATAGGGTGGAAGAAGAAAATCCCCACCACACAATTGTTTCATTTTTTCGATAGAGCGAATACAGGTTCAGTTTCACACCACGATAAACATGTTGAGGTTTCGATGGAAGACGAGATAGTGCCGTAATAAATAATTTGAGATAGAGAAACCATGGTTTCAATAGATTTCTGTCCATTGATCGCAACGCTGCATTTAAGACAACGTAAAGACATTCATTGGGTGGCGACCAACCCATCGAATAAAGCATAATAGAAGCCGACTCATCCTTTGTCAGACCATCAGCTGGTGGATCTCTGCATCTTTCTTTCGCGAGACGCGCTTTACTTTGGATTGCGGGCAGCAAATGAATGAGTGGCTCTACAGCTATCTCCAGAGGAAAAATGGGCTTACCATCGTATTCAGTAATCGGCGGAGGAAACCCCAACGGTTCGTCTGCTATGTCTGACACGCGAAAAAATCGTTGAATACTTTGTTCATCGTTGTCAGCACAAGTTGCCATTGTTAATAGCAAGAGTAATGGAGTAAAATGTTAAAACAAAATATCTAAAATGAAACAAATGAGTGTTCTTCTTCTTTGTTGTTGTTGTAAGAGTAAGACACACCCAAGGATGAAAGTGCGACACCTGGGCACCTAAAATAGATAGTAGGTGCTGACTATGTGCTGAGTTGCTAGCTAGGTTCTGATAGGTGTCGAGCAGGTGCCGCATAAATGCTGAGGAACTGATTAATGTCTGAGGCTTATACTCTATTTTTCATAGAGAAAAGTTTACGAAACAGAAGTTATCTTCTTGTTTATTTGCTTATGTGTCCACACTCCACTGATGAGTCCAAAAATAAGATAAAAATAAGAGACCACACTACATAAAACTTGACTGAAGGGCAGTCGAGATGGAGAAAAACGGATACGATGTTAATTTTTTTTATTATATTGATGAAGAGCTTTGCGGTAGTTTAGAAATACGATTTTGACGCGAAAGAGCTGAGCAAGTCGTCCGATGAGCATTGGCTGTAAACTAAGTTGATGCTACATCATAGACTAAATCATTGTTGGTCAAGTCATTTCCATATAGCCATTTTCTTAATATGGTTTATTAGAAAATAACGCACTCAGCTCTTGATAGATTTCTATTTTAATTTCTCTAACTATAGAATCCTGGTATTTGGTACATACATTCGTATTAAAAAGTTTTTTATGTCTAAAATTTTCCCCTTATCTACTTAGGTCTCACCAAAAGTTCTGGAAATATTAAATAAAAATATAAAGATAAGGAGATATTTTTAATTTTATTTTATCAAATACTGAAAATAGTTATTATTATTTATATCGAGTTCAATCCTATCTAACAATTTGTTAAAAGTTTTTTCAAGGTTTTTTCGAAAAATTTTTTAAGTGCCTTGTTTCTCGCATGAGAAAATTATATTTGATTTATTTAATCATTTAAACTACGTTTGATAGAATTTGTTACTCAAAAATTCTATATTATCAGGCCTGGTCAATTATGATGGACATGATACTACATTGGTTTCTTCTTCTGTCATATAATTAATATCATTGAATGAGTATGAAGTCAACGATGACTGCCAAGCAATTCTGCACATTATGAGCCTGATATCTCTGTTTGTTTCCACATTTCATTAACAAAAGGTTTCAGACAATTTTCAATATAATACTTATGAGCCACAGTCTTGCCTTTACCTACACTCGCCATTATTTTATTTAAAGAATATACCAAACGAGATTTTTATTAAAATCTGTCTCTATGACCAACAGCATTAGATGATTCATATTCGATAAGATAGCTAGCATTCAATGACTTATGACTGTCTTGTCTAAAATAAATCCATATCGCATCACTAGTAGTTCTAGAAGCCAACTGACATGATCGAATAAAATTTTGCCGAATTTTTAAAACAAATGAAATGGGTGATTCCATGGGAATCCTACCACCATTTACAAAAGTATCTTTAAATTCCTTCAAAATTTTAGGGTTTGTAGAGCTTTTTTCGCTGATCATTTTGGCTATAAAAAAGTTAATACTAGGACATATAATAATGGAGAACGAGTTGAAATACTGAACATGACTCTTATTAAAAATTCAAAATTTTTGAAAAAAAATAGTGGTGTGTTATCATCATTTTTCGACTTTATTTCACGTTACATTCATTCCCACAGCATTTCATTCGTAGAAAATTGTAGCTCGTGAAAAACTGCATCGAACTATGTATAATTGAAAATGATTTTCACGATGAAATATGTGCTGCATCTCCTCACTAGCTTATGAATTGATACTAAAATGTATTATCAAAAATCATTCACAAATTTGGAATTCTACAGCTTAGTGGAATATAGGGTTTGAAAGAGCGGAATTTGCTCTATCTATCCCTATAATTATCTTTCCATGGGAATGAGATTTTATTATTAAAAGATAATCGAAATAGAAAAATGTAGCATTTCTGCTTAAAATATGCATATTTATAACTTTTCATCCATCATTTCGTAAAAATATCCTGTTCTGAAAAGAAAACGAATAGCATATTTGGAATCAGCATAAAAAAATGCATTAATCAAGATAACTTTGAGCAAAAAAAATTTTCCATGAAAAAGTCACCTGAACTCCCCCCCAGTGTACTTTTTCCACAAATGAGGGTGGGGGGAGTACAGGTGACTTTTTCATGGAAAATTTTTTTTGCTCAAAGTTATCTTGATTAATGCATTTTTTTATGCTGATTCCAAATATGCTATTCGTTTTCTTTTCAGAACAGGATATTTTTACGAAATGATGGATGAAAAGTTATAAATATGCATATTTTAAGCAGAAATGCTACATTTTTCTATTTCGATTATCTTTTAATAATAAAATCTCATTCCCATGGAAAGATAATTATAGGGATAGATAGAGCAAATTCCGCTCTTTCAAACCCTATATTCCACTAAGCTGTAGAATTCCAAATTTGTGAATGATTTTTGATAATACATTTTAGTATCAATTCATAAGCTAGTGAGGAGATGCAGCACATATTTCATCGTGAAAATCATTTTCAATTATACATAGTTCGATGCAGTTTTTCACGAGCTACAATTTTCTACGAATGAAATGCTGTGGGAATGAATGTAACGTGAAATAAAGTCGAAAAATGATGATAACACACCACTATTTTTTTTCAAAAATTTTGAATTTTTAATAAGAGTCATGTTCAGTATTTCAACTCGTTCTCCATTATTATATGTCCTAGTATTAACTTTTTTATAGCCAAAATGATCAGCGAAAAAAGCTCTACAAACCCTAAAATTTTGAAGGAATTTAAAGATACTTTTGTAAATGGTGGTAGGATTCCCATGGAATCACCCAAATATGATTTTCTCATGCGAGAAACAAAATACTTAAAAAATTTTTCGAGAAAAACTTTAAAAAACTTTTAACAAATTGTTAGAAAGGGTCGAACTTGATATAAATAATAATGATAACTATCCTCAATATTTGATAAAATAAAATTAAAAATATCTCATCATCATTATATCTATATTTTATGTTTTCAGAACTTTTGGTGAGGCCTAAGTGATATCGTGGTTCACGCTTTACAAGGAGAATACATCCCCATAAAGCAGTCGCTCAAAAGACTCTCATTTTGTCAGAGATGTAGAAGACGGTTTATTTTCAAGTAGCTAAAGCCTCTACTCCAGTACTTCGTTATTACACTGATACTCCATGCAAACTTCACTCTAGTTCATCTGTACTTATCGCCCACTTCAATCGTACCGCGATATTACTCTAATCTCCTCTGACTGTCATACGGTGTACTCCAAATGTTTTTGGACTATACAAATTGAGAATGAGAGTCTAAGTCTAAGCCTGAGTGATCGTTTGGGTGGCTCTGGGTGTACGAGAATGCGAAGTTCACATCCTCAATTATCACTCTGCACAGACACTCACTCTGTCCACCTACTTCATCTTTCTCACCCACCTTTATCGAACCTCAACATGTTTCATTCACTTCAACTTAATTTCGTTTACTCAAAGGCTGCCTTAACCCCCTTCCAGATGTTCGACGCATTTTCATTTATCATCAGCCTGTTCTACCTACGTTCCAGCAGCTTCATCCATCTTCACCCAGTTTTATCTACTCTCAAACTGTTCCACCCACTTACTTCCAACCGAGGCCTATTTCACTCACCCACATCTATTTCCAGCCTTTTTAAGGGTCCCTCCTGGATCAAAAATCTATCTTTCTTCCAGAGTACTCAACCTAAGTGAAATTTTTACGGAATATGTATCTGACTTTGGATAGTCCTCAGTAAAAAATTGAGCTTATAATATTGAGTTTTGCGAAAGTTAACCTAATATTAAGCGTCAAAAAGTAGGTGGTCGTATTGCAAAGGCTTTTCCCGCAATTTTAATGATATGATCCTAGGGATAGCGTCAAATTGTACAGAACACTTGTCACTACAACCTAACAAAGCCGATTTTTTGAAAAAAAAGACACTTTCTTGAAAAAGATTTTTGAAAACTCGAGTTTTTCATAGAGAACTAAATTGAAAACAAAAATTCTGACTTTGTTAGATCGTAGCACTGAGCTTTAGATTCATTTTAAAACCTTTCTGAGCTTTCTAGCATTCAAAATGATGGAGAAATCTTGGAAATACTGACAGATAAGACTTAAAAAGACACTTTCGAGAAAAACGCTAAACAAGTTTTTACTTTGGTAATCGTGTTTCTTTCCTTAATAGAGTGATATTGGTAGAACCAGTTCTTATATTTCATGCATGATGATCCAGATAGAGGCAGGCACATGCTGACTGTATTCTCTATTGTCTTAAACTTGGAGAGAAGCTCAAATAACTTTAATAACTGGAATTTTTGAAAAGAAAATTTTATATAGGGTGTTTCAGTAAAATCTCTGAAAAACCCTCATAAAATCAATTAATCGTGGCGCATTGGAAAGTATGGATTACGGGCTACCTAACTATGTATAAATCTCGAAATTGATATTTTTGACACAAATTGCTTTTTTTTACCCGGGAAGAGGAAAATTAACCGAGTTCCGGCAACCTCCGTCTATTTCACCCAACTAAACTATCCCTTCACTATTTCACCCTATTCTACTCATCCTAAATTTATTTCATTCAATCCTACCCACATAATGCTTATTATTTCACCCAGTTCCAGGCACCCCCAGTCTATGTCACCCGACCCGACCCGACCATCCCTAGCCCATTTCACCCATCCTAAACCATATTCCATCCAGTACCAATCACTGTGCTTTAAAGAGCTGCTTAGATGCTAAACAGGTGCTCAGTGGGTACTGAGGTGCTGGCGGCACCTACATCGCACTTTTCCCCTTGGACACACCTTAGATGAGGATATGTAGTCGTAGTAAACTGCGTTCATCGACAAATCACAAGGGACATATCCTAAGAATTATGGTACTAGCCTGTATTTTTTGGTTTTTGATTCGTAAGTGTTAGTGGGTAATAACAACGACGTTTTTATTAAGAAAAATACTCACTATATATAGGTCAACGCACAAGAAATTTCTTTTGATAGATTACGATAACGATTTCCTTTGATAGTAGTTTGATAATTTCTTTGTTGTCTAGATGAAATTTTCTAGCGAATACAAAGATAACAGATTTCTTAGCAATCCTATTGTTATCAATTTGGTCTTTTTTTTTACCTGTTCCTCAGTATTTCGTTTTAAAGTATAGAAAAGACAATTGCTTGACATATCAATATAAATACAGGGTGATGAAGATAAAAATAAGTCAAAATATACATTGCAAAAAAAAAGAAAGACATCTTGGAAGATTTTTTTCCCCAACTGTTGTTTTGATATAGAACAGAAGAAAAGATAAAGTTTTTTCCCGAGATAAAATTTATTAATTTCGTAAGATTTTAAAGTAAAGAAAATCTTATCCATAATTGCGTACTTTATTTTTTCACAAAGAAAGAGTTAATAACATAATTTCGTTGAAGATTGAAATATAAATACTTGAATCCATATTCGAAAAGATAAAATAAATAATGAAAGAGAAATTCGGTGTTTGATTGATAATTTTCTTTCTCGTGGAGATTTAGGTCATGTTATTCCTTTTGAATTATTCATTTTTGTGATTGTTCATTAGATAAACGAATTAAAGTAATGTGACATGTATTTCGAAGATCATTTATTTTTTATTCGAACAAAAAACAAACTTTTCGTTGATTGTCAAACTGGACTACCTCGATCATTTGCAATTGTTTTAGTTTATTTAATCAGGTTCCATTTATTCATCTCAATTTCTTTTTTTTCATGTATTGTCTGATTCCATTGATTTTTCTAAATGAACAGAATAGTACATTATCAACATAAAGGGATGCTTTAGAAAATAGATCGAATGCTATCATTTGTATTGTTTTTTATTGGTACGATAAAAAATTACTTTTTTTTCTAGATTCTTTTCGTTTTCCTAAGTATCAATTCAAATTTATCGATGTCCCATGAAGATACCAATGTTAAACTTATTCGAGGAAAAAACTACAAGAGACAAAAGAATGGAAATTAAAGTTCACGATTAATGCAGATACGCCCAATCAAAACAGTAATCAACGAGCTCATTTTGGTGGTGAAGTTAATCTAAACGATGGTAAAACCAGAATAAACATTCACAAATGGCTTCCCCCTGATCTTCTAGATTTTACATTCGGAGGTTATGCCGACTGGAAAAGTAAATCTCCTAAACATCCTGTCCAGTAGCGTGAACTAGTATTGAGAAAAATGCGTTTTCATCCCTTCCTCCTCCCTCCTTTTGAAATATTCGTTGTTTTTTTGGTCATCAAAATCGAAAAATGGAGGTTGCACCCCTCTTGCTTTGGCACATGACTTACGCCCCTGATCCTGCGAAGAAATTTTAATAGTATAGTAAAGATTATCCTGCTTCATATTTCTTTTTTATTGTTTAATCAAGATTTCTTTTAAATAAAACTGGATTGTAGTGGACTATTTGCTGAACTAATTGGCAAAATTGCTATACATTTATCAAATGAATTTTTATCGTCGTGCTTTGAATTGAGGATGAAGTATCGTAGCTATTAAGTATTCGTTATTTAATTCAGTAAAAAAACGGAAAACCTTCTTCGTACTTCGCCTTCGATTTTATTGAAAAATTTTAGCAAAAATTTCAAAATATGATATGTTTGCAAATCATGAGTTAAGATCTACTGCTGTTATTTAGAAAGCTTAAGCAATATCTAGTTGTTGTATTAGATTTTCGAAATAGTTTTTCAGATCTTTCAGCTCTCCCAGACTGATTTGTCTTTGGTTAACTAGTTCGGCTTCTTCCAGTAGTTTAATAGCACACTGCAGTTCCGCCCTATAGTCATAATGTGGACAAAGAGCTTTCAGCTCCTGTAGAGTCATTTTCAGATCATTTTTGAATGTTTCGATTTGTTGATTTTTTTCTTCCAGTCGTTGATTGAGTCTGTCAATGATGATCTGTTTTTGCTCTTCAGCATTAGTTGCTGCATTCAATTGTTGACGTTCAACATCCGTGAGCAATGATTCCTGAATGATCTCTCGATTATAAATGCAGTTAACATGCACGTGTGTTGTGTAAATATGGTGACATTTCGTGCATCTACGGTCTTTGTTGCGACTGCAACCACGAAAAATAGTATGCATCATGTCGATTTTGTTCGGCGAACAACAGTTTTCATAGCAGACATTCGCGCACGTTAAACATTGCGTATTGTAATAAGGAGTCAGACGTTGTGTGATTCGGATTGATTCAGTTTTCATACTAGCTCTTTTGCGTAATGATTCAAGTGACGGTTCACTGGTATTTTGTATTACCTGCATCTCGTTTTTCAGTTGTTTTTTAATTCCATGCACATCCTGTATTGCTGACAGAATTGCACTCACTCTCACACGTTGTTTGTCACGATTAATACGCAAATCTTTGTAAACATTAGATCCTAATGCACCACCTAGAAAATAAGTATAACTATGTTTTCTGTTACAAATTAGAAAGAAATCTTCTCAGACCTTTGATTAGTTGTTCAAACATCATAGTAAGTATTTCTTTATTCTCCAAATAGTTCTTCTCAATCTTTTTTCGCTGGATTGGACTTTGTGATGCATATTTGAGACCACCAGGTGAATAGAGAAGATTGTCAATGGGAATGACATTCTCTTGACGAATAGGTACTTTAATTTGTTTTTGCCACTCAAAATTTGGTTCAAGTTGAGTGTTCGAAAAAATCAAATAAAGATGATTTTCGAACATTTGTGGACACATTCCATACAGGCGTTGAAGAATATATTGGGTGCGTGCACTTACTCGACAACAACTACCATTGAGCATGAGTAGAATAGCGTTCACCGATGGAGTGTGTTCGATGAAAGTGAGAATATTCTGAATGTTATCGTCGTCCTGTTTCAGCCCTTTGGTATCTCCCATGCCAGGTGTATCGAGAAGTACAAAGGAGTAATTTTGACCATTAAATTTTAAGTGAAACGAATACTGTCGCGGTTCGATTGTTTGAGAGCCTGACTGTGAACCACCAGCTTCGTTTTCTTTATCGATAAGCGATAGTTTCTCGGCATCTTCAAATTTGGGTTGTTCGCCGCACGATTCACGTCCCCAAAAATGAAATAAATCGATAAGACATGATTTACCAGAACCTGTTTCACCAAGAATGACGACTGTAATCGTCTCTACACAGTTCACTTCTACTCCCTCAGATTCCAATCTCTCAATCACTTTTGCCATTGATGAGAATGTCGTTATTTGCAAGAACACTTTTCGATGGACATTAAATTTATATCTAGTTATTCATTCGCATAACGAACTGCAATTTATAAAACATTGCTACAACGGAAAAATCCATCTTAATTTTTTTCTTATAACTCTGTATTGTGACTCATCGAGTCATTCATTAAATCAACATTAGAGAAGAAGGAGACATTTGCACTTAGTCACTTATTCATTCACTTGGAGAGTTATTATTTTTCCCCACTACTCATTGATATCTCGGCGTAAGTGGAAAAAACCCTGTTCGATTTATTTTGGCCACATGGGTTATTAGTCGCAACGAATCATTTTTGTCGTTCTGTCAATATATAACTCTTTCCGTTCTCTTGCGCACGTATGACATCAGAAGATTGGTATATTGCGAAATTTGAGTGCTCTTTATTTGTTTGGTTTTTGCACATGGTTTGATGCATCTTAATCAGTAGAATATGAAAGGATATATTGTTGTATTAAAATACCATTTTTGACAGTAAACCTTGAACGAAAAACTTCAAAGTGTCAGCGACCATTTTATGAAACTCTTTAGAGTTTTTGAAAGATTCTTCGCTAAATCTACACCAAAGATTGATTCTCAACGTGGAGTTATTGATCAGACACCTCTTGTGCGTATACTTGAGAAATACTATCTACATCAAGTGACTGAAGATTTGAAACCCCAAATATCTTGTGATACCAGGATCTAGTTAAGTTGAAGAAAGATTTGTAAAAACTAGTTTTATATTCCATAATGAAGATAAAACTTTTGCTTCAAATGTATAACAATGTGAAATACGATAAAGCTTGTTACATTATAAATGAAGGAACTCACTAAAATATACACCAAATTTTAAGAAAGATGATGCACAGTTGCAGTAAATGCGAAGAAAAGAGAATTGAGAATCACTGCCTTTTTTCTATCGTTTTTGCAAAGAAGAATACTTCATCAGCGCAGCTGCTTTGGGGCTCAAATGTGGAACTCATATGTCTCCTCTCGTATCATTATTCTAAGTTGGTAACGATCATATGTGCAGGGGGAACGGGTCGAAATTTTTATCCTCAAACACTTCAACACTTTCATTACGGTCATGTTTCACAAAACGTTTTTAGCAACATTTCAGGTCAAGATGTCAGCGTTCGAGAAGCTTTATCAACTACCAGATATTTGTACATAGTTTTTCGCAATCTTGTATTTATTATATCTGCATAAAATTGGATATATATTTATAGAAGTCTTTCTGATTATTTTGATCGGGCAGATATATATGTTGTGAATAATTCTGAGAAAAAGTTTTTTTGAAAATATCTCTGTACTCCTCAATCAGAGATAGTCGAGCCAATATTTGACGGATTCTTCCTATCTTTGAATTCGGCTGAGATATTGATGAGACAATGCTGTAAAAAAAATCTCAGCTCCATCGAGTGTTACAGTGAAGAGTTATTGTGTAAACGGACGGACACACTGACCGATTCTGGAGTGTACTCACGTTTTGAGTATACAATAAAAATAAATGTGAAAAAAAAGAAGAAACGGCTCTCCATGACTTCAGCAGAATTAGAAACAGGGAAAACCAACGATTAGTCCGTACCTGTATCAATTACCTGGTAGGATTTTTATTCTCTTGCTCAATCAAACTCGTCAAATAAATACGGTCTTTCCAAGCGTGATGGAATCATGTTTTCGTGTAGCGGGTTCTCCGCTATGAGCAACTTTTGGAAGTCAACTTGATACTCCTATACGTTCAGGATAAGATTCTCAAACAGATGCAGAAATCTCACTTAATATCAGTCACGATTTTGAAGTAATAGATAAAATTTAATGTGAAAAAACTCGTTCACCATAGACTACTGTTACGTGGACAAGTCAAAATAGGTTTTTTTCTCGGAAAATATTGTAATTTTCTATGTAAAGGACAGAACTATGAAAACTCAATCGAACTTGATCTTTTTTTAGAGCTACGCTTCTTGCAACAATTAGTTAATTATTTTTTAGCTAATTTCACATTACTTTTGCTTTTATGCATTTTCTTTTTTACTACCATGATAGCGCCCTCTTTTAAAACTAAATGTTTTCTTGTCTAGTATTGGCCACCACCTGTTCTTTACTTCCTCGATTGTAACGATGCGTGTTGGCCAATACTACAACGCCACGTTGTTGTTTTAAACATTCTCTCTCTCTATGTATATATATTTGCACAACGCATTCTAATATAGAAGAAGTTGCGTGCATTGGCAATCATGTTTTATTTATATGTACATCTTACTGTAGTCCCTTGTTTCTATTTGACAATCGCTGATGCATCATTGCACAGCGAGAAAATTGATCGACCTGATCTAGCCCATCATGATTCATCTATTCTTGGTAAGTTTCTAAACGTAAGGCTTTGATCAAATGCTTATTAATTTCCATGATTAGATTTAGCATTTGCGATGGATTCCACCGGTTCTATGGGTGGTTACATCGCTAGTGCTACTCAACACATTCGTTCAATTGTTGAAAAAATAGTACAAAGTGAAAAGAGCGATGTCCGATTGGCACTTATCGAATATCGAGATCATCCACCCGAGGTAAATCGAATCATTTTGTTTATTCTATTTGATGCGTCTGTGATTTGTATAAAAAAGCCAAGTATAGACGTAATAGAAAGAATGAAGATAGTGGATGTCAGACATTGATAAAAAATAGAGAAGCAAAGACAAACAAGAAAGAAATCGCCTTCAGTCTTGAATTCACTTCGACAAATAGTATCCATTGTCGCAATCAACTTTCACGACTTACTGCTTTTCGAATCTATAATTTAGATTTTTAAAAAGATTCTGCCGCAAATTAGTTAAAGCAAATCACTTGAGTAGCCGTCTACTAGTATGCGTAAATACCAAACGGGCGAAAAGCCAGGTTTCCGCACTCCCTAAGTGCGATGGGAGTACAATAGGGAATACAGGAGTCTCACTTTCCCCATTCGGTAAATGCCTTAAGCTCTGAGAAAGATCATCGATACATTGTCAAAGACTAACTTGCAATAGATATATATTTAAGCAATTTTTGATGTGAAAATAAGAGCACATTTTTCTGTAGGATACTTCTTTTGTTACACGTGTACATGACTTTACGAAGAGTGTTACGGAAATGGAAAATTGGCTTGAAGAATGTGAAGCTCAAGGAGGTGGTGATGGTCCACAAGCTGTTGCTGACGCACTTGACAAAGTTGTCAAACTTTCCTGGCGTCATGAAGCTACTAAAATCTGTATTCTTATCTCAGACGCACCACCTCATGGACTAGATCCAAACGGCGATCATTTCCCAAACGGTCGTCCCAATGGTCTTGATCCGATTAAACTTGTACGTGAAATGACTCAGAATTACATAACATTATATACAGTTGGTGTCGAGCCATCTATTAGTGAGAAAGAAGCTGTCAATCTTTGTCATTTTAGAGTTCTCATATGATTTCTTTTTCTCGTTAGTTGCCTACCGCGACAAGCAATGGCTGATGAGCTGGATGATACCGAAACAGCTGCGCACTTGGCTATGTTTCTTTGTTCAAAAGGCATTCGTGCTCATCAAATGAATAATGAAGCAGGAAAAATATCAGAAGAAGTTGAGAATAACTATTCAAAATGTGAGGATATGAACGAAATGAAAGCGAAATAAAAAAAATCAGCGGAATCTGTCGAAAAACATTATGTTTCTGCTTCACTTAGCGATGAATCAACTATGAACTATGATTTGTCAACAGACAAAGCAGTGAGTGTCGAGCAAACGAAATGCATCGTTCAAAAAATGAAACTATATTTGTAACTAAACTTGATAAATAGCGCTCGTTTGCCGACTCGTTCAGCTCTTTCTCGTCGAACTGCCGGTGATCAATTCTAAGCGAAGCAGTAAACAAAACAAAATTGACTTTCGATTCAGTTTTCTCGTGTACGATTACATTTCATTCAGTTTTTCAGAAAACAATTCATTGATTGTAGAAATCGAAAACGAGTAAAAACTGATAGTAGATTCCAATTCTCATTTTCGATTACCTTTAATTGACTTTTATACAAAATATCAATAGTTTATAGTCATTTAATCAAAGCAGATCTCAGATTCGAACTCTTCGTTCTCGATTATCTTTTCTCAAGTATTCTCAAAAACGTTAATTATAAAGGATCAGTTAACTGACAGTTAATAATTAATTAAATCCGGCTTCAGCGTATCGATCAACCGTTTTGTAAGTGTAAAAATATAGTTTCTATTAATGGATCAACTCTTTTTTCTTTACGTATTCCTCAATATTTTGTTTTCAAGTGTTTCAAAAAAGAGAAATGCTTGTTTTGTGACGATATGAATTTAAAAGCTAAAAGAGACGAAAATGAGTCAAAATACACATTGTGAAAGAAAGAAAAAGAAATATCGTTTAAGATTTTTTCCCACTACTGTTGTTTTGATAAAGAAAATCTTCTCAATTATTTAATCGAAGATTGAAATAAACATATTCAAAAAGAAAACGTCGCTAGTATCAAATATGAGTGACTTTTGAATTGGTTAAAAAGACTAAACCAATAAATATTTCTATTCTTTATTTTGAGTTATTAAAATCATTGATGAATAATGTTGGTGAAGAATTGAATACTTTGTTTAATTCTAAAATGAAACAATGTCTTCAAGATGAAGTCAATCTCATCCATTAATTGTGATTGATAGTTTTCTTTCTCATGGAGAATTAAGTCATGCTATTGATGTGATCGCCCGTTAGATTAACAGATCGAAGAAATATTTCATGTTTTATGGATTCATGATTTCGAAGATTATTTTTTTTTATTCTAATGAAGAAAACAAAATGAAAAAGTTGAAATATCTCGTTCATCTACAATTGTTTTAGTTTATTTGATCAGGTTTGTTTTATTCATATCAATTTCTTTTTTTCTAAAATTCTTGTTTATAGTTAGACAAAGCTTATGAATTTCTATTCGACCGAAGATCAGTTGCTACTCCTAATTATAGATTTTTGATAAAATTAATTCAATATGAAAAACAATTAACAAAATCCAGTGATCATTTATTCAAAATCTTATTTTGATGAATATGATTTTGTTTATTCAATCAATGTACAGACATTAATCAAGTTGATTCGATTCAGGTCATTGGTTGTTCAAATGATATGAGAAAAAATTCGACAAGTGATTAGATTATTTGAAATAACAAAAGAAATCGATGATCATGAATTATTCTTTTATATTCTTGTCAATAATGGTCAACATTTCATCAAAATAATCGTAGAATTCTTATTCAAGAATATGAAGATATTTGATTATTCTTTATCTTCGAAATAAATTAGTTCATGCAGATTGAGACATAAAAATCTTCTTGTCTTTAAGTTGTTTCTAAAAATCATTTCAAGTTATAGAAGAATAAATTATTTTGAATATTCACATGCTTATTCAATGAAGATTTGGATCTATACATTTGGAATCTTGATCGAATAATCATTAAATTAGACAATGAAGATGAAATGAACAAATATTCTTCGAATCTAAATATATTTCCTTCACAAATCGAATTAATTATTGGAGATTGTTGGTATTCAGGAATACAATTTCGAACGAATCGATACGCGTTCGTCAAAAGTGAGCATGTTTACTTTGAAAATAATTCATAATTTTTGTTTATATATTTTCTTTAGAGCATCTGTTCACATTGAGGAAAAATATTTTTCAAATTGTTCTTGTAAATAAAAATGTGTAGGAAATAAGTGAATAATTGGGATTATTTTCAAATTAGACTTGATCAATACATTTCTTCTCACTGAATCAGAAGAGATCAAAGAAAAGTCAATTGATTTCTATATTTCGAAAGACTGGTTCAATTCAAACTCAAGATGCGATTATTAATCAAATTTCACAGACGAATAATTCATCAGTACAAGTCAAAAGTAAAATATCGATTAAAATAACTAATCTTGACAGAAATATCTGATCAAAAATAAAAAAAGGATTTATGTTAACAGCTTTACAAATTTCTGTATTTAGATTTCAATCGACTTTTCTTTGTCAACATATTCGTTCTTGTTGTTGTTGTGATGATGATATGGATTAAACAAATAATCTCTTTTCGTTTACTTTCAAAGTTTACATCTAGAATATCTACTCGAACATAGAACTGACAACTAGAATTACTTCGACAACAGATCTTGTTTTGAATATCATAATTAAGAAATTACACAGTCAACAGTATTGTGATAAAAATAATGAATTTATATTGAAATGTATACAAAAAAAACAAGAAAGTTTTTATTCATTGTCAAGTTGGAATATTTCTATCATTTTCAACTGTTTTGATTATTATTTATTCCTTCATTTAATAATTCATATCATTCTTCTTATTCTCTTAGGGCAATCATTATAGTTTATACACAGCTTATGATTTTTTTATTAAATAGACGGCCGGTTGCTGCTTCTTATTATCGATTTCTAGTCAAATTAATTCTATATGAGAAACAATTCGAATTTAAAGGATAATACCAACAATCTCCCATTAAATCATTTCATAATTTACCTAAATGAACAAATCAGTTTTTCTGTGAAGCGAAAGCTCTTCTCACTAAATTTTCTGTGCTTTGATACATTTTCTAAATATTTCGTAAATATAATGGTTGTATAATCAAGTCATTCAATGGCATATTTCCATGAAATATACCGAATGAAGCTTTTTACGTGTAGTAGGCAAATGATTGCATACCTTCACATACACCTTGTTTAATAAAAAAAGAAATGAAAGTATGTTTTGATCATGCACAATATTGACGGTCTGTCTCGATTAATAGTTGGAAATTATTTGAATATTCATCTCAAGGGGAAAAGTGCAGACTTGGCATCTCCAGCACCTGCTCAACATCTCAACACCTCAGTGTCAACATGGTGCTAAGAACCTGCACTTTCCCCTGGAGTAAACGGCACTATAGTAATTAATCCCATCGAGAACAAAACCACCGGACATCCAAACAGCATTCGATTTGAAAAGTTCAAGGTTCATTATTATAGTAAACCTCACCCATTATTAGAAGCTCACCGCATTTTAGAAGAACCCCTTTGGATATATTGCGCATAGTATTTTTGTGTTTTTCCAGCAAAAAAGAATAAAAATTCCCATAAGTGTGACGAGTCATAATAAAAGATCCGGGGTCTTTTAATATGGGAAGGGGTTTACTAAGAATGAGCAGTTGAAAAAATCCTGAAAATCTTCATTACTAAATCTAAACATACGTTTAGTAGTAGTACGCACTACCTCGACTTACTCTTTGAAAAGCTACCCGTATCGCATTCAGCTAGCCTACGGAAGGTTACTATGACTACTCTCCCGGAGACTCGTTGAAAAATAACTCATGTCATTTCCAGTAAGCCTACAAGTAACGTTCATCAATAATTGATCCACTTAGCCCTAGACTAACGGCATAACGATATGTATATAGTTGGATATGAATGTAAATAGGGGTCCACTATATATCAATGTTTGTGACGTAATATGGTTATGGTGTCTATCTGATAACTATGGCTCCAAAAATCTTTGAGGATGTCATAAACATCATGGTCATTTTAGCTATAGTTCCTATACGGTTATTTGTACTGTAGCTACCGCATCGTTAATCTGAACATATTCACCAGATAATCGTTTGTACTAGTTATCATGAGTATGATGACCGCATTTCAGACAGACAAACACAGGTGAATGTACGTTTCTAGGCCCTATTCATTTAGTCTAGAGAACAAAAGGATACCAATGTTTTCTCTCAGATAGTCCTCGAAATCTCACTATTACTCTCTGTGAGATAACTGTTTGAAAGTTGTAGGTGTAACTTTACTTGTAGATTGTCTTGAAAGTTTAAAACGCTCACGCTCACGAGTGCTCATAAGAGCGTGAGCTGTGCACCCCTAGTTACGTGTATGTTAACATAAACTATCTACATTACATTTTTTTATCTTACATTGTGAACTAGCCAAAATTCTTCCAGTTGAGGGCTAGCGACGACCGCGTCGTATTTCTTTTCTTATGTTTAGTATTTCAACAGGAGCTGGGCCTTTAACATTCGACGATTATGTATGCCATTGATTCAAAAATAGGCTATACGTTTTCCAATGTCAATTATCGTTTTCCTTGTTCAAAATTAATAAACAATATTTCTAGATATGGATGTAGAGGACTAAATCGTTTTCGCATTTTGTTAAAAAAGTTTTTTTTCGGATGTTCGCTATATTTATTTTCCATATGCATTTTATCAAGTTTCTTCAGATATCACTTTCGTTCGACGTACTCTGTCAAATTCGATTTTCTGTGCAAAACATGGAGCGTATGGACCCTAAAGATGTTAGATACGACAACGCAGTAGAAGATCTTTTGGAAAACAATAATGAAACCAGCATAAAAGGAGAAATTGAACAGTTCTATAAAAGAATTAGCAACGACGTAAATAGCTGCGACGAACGTGCACTCGAAGAATTTGAACATACAAAGAAGAAAGGAGCGTCAAAGAAACCAAAACGAAGTGAGCAAGGTGAGCATGTGATCAACAAAAGTGTTCTCAAAATTCACGAAGATATTATTGATGGTATCATGGAAGGAGTGCAAGATAATGCCAAAGATGCCATAAAGATGAAACTTAAAGCTGCACTAAATGCGCATCTACGACTCGATACTGACTTTGAAAAAGTAGATATACAATTTGTTCAAAATACAACAAGCCATTTTGATGATGATGAATTTTACTATGACACTAATGCTGCATTGTATAAAGCCTTCCTTACTCTTCTTCGTCGGTGTGCTGTTAAGCATTTCCAGTGCCTCGTGTCCGAAAAGCGGAGCCACTCTCGAAAATACGCCTGTGTAGCTCTCCAAGAAGCATGTCAGACGATAATCAACAATGAAATTTATGTCGACCGTAGAGCACTGGCCAAGTTCAAACTCAACGCCAGAAGACGAGAAAACGCAGCATATGAAAGTGCAAAAAACATGGTTGCAACGATCTTGCATCGCTTAGAAGAACAGATTCGAAAAGCCGCCGTAGAATTTAAAACATGATAACTTTATGTCCTACCATAAACTACCGCTTATCACTCACACTTCTTACATGCTCCTTTTTTTACGATTTCATAAAGCCATACCACATACATTCCATTTTTCTTCCATAACTTTATTATACAAGTAACGCGTCAGCCCGTTGGACCTCGCTTATCTCAATTCTGAAAGGGGACTGAGCACAAAACTATATCAAAATTACTACTATTTTCAGGAAAAACTTTTAAAACGAAAATGTTTGCTCTGCTTTAACGAAGTATCAGCCAAAAATGTCACCACATCATTTAGACTCCCACTTCTCATTCCAAGTTGCGGCCATCAGATGAAAAGTGTTTCGACCTCTTTACCCTACCAAGTTAATGGCTTTTCATTCCAGTCTTCACTTTTACTTCTCTTTGTGCACAACCGTTATTGAAAATCCGCATATTCACCTATTTCAAACTTAACTCCTCACAAAACCCAGCTTTATATTTCGCTCCCTATCATCATACTGAGTCGGTATTAGTGACTCACCCTTCCATGTATGAACTGGTCACTCTGACTTGTGTACAGAGCTGTAGTATTGCACTATAAAAGAAAACTGTAACCACAATTCCTGTCGGATGAAAATGTGAAACACAATATAAATGATGACATGGTAAAATATTTGTATTTATCTAAAGAACACATTTTAGCAAACAAAACTCCAAAAAAAGTATTAATATCAATTATTATTTAACCAGAGTTATAACTAATAAGATTTAGTTCAGATTTGACGATCTCCTTAGCTTCTTGAAAAGATTACCTAACCACTATTTACTAATACTTGACGCTGTTGTAACACTTTCCAATGCTAGTCCTCTCTTTATTATAGAACCGACCAATGTAGGATCAAAACTATGAATCAATAAATAATAAGGCAACGTTTTCATCTCGCTAGCTGCTTTCAGCTGCGTTATTTCTAGCAGAAACTTTGCGACACCTTCAACCGAAACGAATCTTTTTTTCTGTTCGAGCAGAGATGTTTTCTTCTTGTTGATTGATTGAGTAGAAACATGATTGTTATCAATTATTGAAACGTCGCCTCGAAGAAATGCATGAGTAAATTAAACAGGACTTGAGTCTTCCTGTAAAATAGTCAGCTTTGTAGCGCAAGCAATTAAGCTCATCATCAGTCGTCCGCGCTCCTTCGGGGCGCCACTCTCCACTCGTCTCTTCACTATTTGCTTTTTTCCAGCTTTCTTCAGTTATTGACTTTTTCCAGAATATTCGAGAAGAGTCGATTGATATATGAAACGAACTATCTTCCCACTTTTTATGTTTTGTTTTTTCGCCCAGCCTCATTGCACAAAACAGAGATTCCCACAAGTGATGTTCATCCTTTTACTCATTTCACTTTCGACTATATCAGGCGGGAGTATTCTGCTTCTAATCATTTTCTGCTTTTTAATTGGAATTATCTACAGCTCATACCCAGCCGCGTTCGTTTATTATCTTGGACAAGTCAGCCAGTCGCCATACCATCAGATAGGATGAATTCGATAACCCCCCCAAATGGTATGCACAACCCCTATATTTGGACCCGTGTACAGTAGAGAAAAACCCTACTTAAATATGCCTCATTACTTCTGGCCGTAGATTTTTTACTCAATTTCTTTCATCCTTTGAAATTTAGCCTTATGTTTCTTCGAACTTTGATTCCAGACAAACAAACAAGTAATATCCGTTTCCCATACTCCTCCTTTCAGGATTAAGACCATATCAATGTATGTATAAGGCCGCAACAACTGAAATTCGCAGTAAATGAATTGTCTCAATGGTTTGTATATGGTTAGTTAGAGTTTATAAAGCTGTCTAAGAAAATGGACTTGAAAATCGTTTTTCACTCTTATATACCTAAGAAACTCGAAATATTGATACCATTCCGATTAGAATGATCTCAGAAGAGAACCCCTCGAGGTGCTAGAAAGTTTTTAAGCCGAAATTTTGTTCACAAGTAAGGGATATATGGAATAGAGAAATCCTAAGAAGATAAAGGTGCAAGTTGAGATTTGACTGAGAGATCAAGGCTTCACTAGAATTTCCCTAAGGAGCTCGATTTTCCACATAAAAGCAAAGTTTCGAGTTTTGACGTGAAACTTTGCCCATATTAAGGTTTCAACTAGAGTAGTTCATATAGAGTTTCAGAAATTTTGAACGAAGCATTCCCGAGGTATGAGTCTATTAGCATAAACACACTTTTTTTTGGATAATATTATATGCATAAAGATTTTGAAAACATTATATCGTAACAATGCTTCATCTCAAACTTCTGAAATTTTTGTAAATGTACTACTCTATCTGAAGCTTTGATATGGACAAAGTTTCACGTTAAAACTCGAAACTTTGTTCTTACGTGGAAAATTGGGTCCCTTAGGAAAATTCTAGTGAAGACTTGATATCTCAGCAGGATGGTCAGATCAAAAATCCAAAATTTAGAAACTTTTTTTTTTTCAAAATCAGAAAATGGTCAGAAATTTTTTTTAGAAAATCAGAAACAAATCAGAAAAGTCAGTTTTCGGCTTATTAATAGATACAACTCTACTAAATGCATGTTCATTGATATATGCTTTATTTTTGAAAGTTTTTCTTTGGAACAGTGGCGGCGGAGCTTGGAGGCTCGTGAGGCTTGAGCCTCACTTGGTTTTTCAGTCATTGAGGCTCAACCTCACTTATTTTCGGATTGAAGTTCATCTTTTATCGTCAGAATTTCTTATGTTGGACATCCAACATAATTAAATACATGTTCTCACATTAGTGGCGTAACCAGGAAAAAATTACAGAGGAGGCAATGCCCCCATCAAGCGTTGTACATACTGAACGAAAAATTTTTTCATGGGATTGGGAGTGTTCAAAGTTGACCAAAATCCGTAAAATCTTACGAAATTCCCTTACAATCTATTTGGAGAGAAGAATATTGTCTATGAAGTTCACGAGTTCCTCAGAGCTTTTACCGACGAAATCACCCACGCTGGGGACTATTATTAAAATTGAAGGGTTTCAAATATGATAATTCCCTTTGCAAGGACTTTACAAAAAATATCACAGTTGGAGATGTGCAAACTCATTAACCCGTTCGCGGCGATAAGACCCACCGTTGGGTCTCACTATATTTTAAAGCTGAGAGATGACCCGGAATAAATGGTCGCACGTGATATTTCATGTTTTAATGTATAAAAATGTTTTATTAGAAAAAAAAAACTACATACCATTAGATGCAGTGTTAAGAGCTCTACAATCATCATGGTAAAGCTTGTTTGAATTGTGTAATTTTTATTTTCAAGAAAAAGCATAATTTTGTGCGATCAATATTTGCAACCTCAAAAATTGGTCGCACAAAGTTTTACTTTTTTTGAAAACAAAAAGTACGCTATTGAAAAAAGCTTTATTATGTAGATTGTAGAGCTTATCCCGCTACATGTTTTAGTATGCGTTATTTTCTAGTAAAACGTATTTAAACATTAAAATAAAATATGAGATATGAAATGCAGCGATCTATCCTCTGTCATACATTACTATCTAAGAAAATCGAATCGCCTTCCATGGGTTAATTGCCGGCCTAGAACTGTCAGAAAGATAGGTTTTTTGAATCTAAAAATCTTGGAAATTTTGAAAACACCTAAGATATCAGTTTTGCAAAGTTGATGAAATTACTGTCCGAATATTCATTAAAAATATCAACGTTTCGAAAGTCTCAAATTTAATGTTTCTTGAAACTTCACCATCTTGACAGTATCAAAGATTTTAAGCAGATTCCGGTTTTAGTCGAACACACTCTCAGAAATCCATTCTACACATCTACAGCCTGGCTCAAAGGTAATCAGGCGTAAAGGATATCTTATGATAACAGGTAATAAATTGTTCATGATACTTTTCATACTTTTTGCTTGTGAAGAGACCTGAAACTTTAGTTGAATAAAGATCTTGATTAGATACGTATATGATAAAAATTCTAGCTCTCTACACAAACAAAAAGTATGAAAAGTATCATGGACAATTTATTATCTGTTATTATAGGATATCCTTTATGCCGATTTACTTTTGGGTCCTCCGTATATTTCAATGTTTTGCCGCCAAAGGCGGCTACACTCATGACAATTGTTTTTAAAAGTTTTTATCTGCTGTGCGCGTAAAATTAGATGTTCTCTAAAGTCATAAACATACCATCTCACGGTAGATAAATAGAAAAATCCGTCCTGTTTCAGTGAAAAATTTACAACGGGGGCAAAACTATTTACAGGGGAGTCATTGCACCCCCGTTGGTTACGCCACTAATGTGAGGGTATGCAAACAACATGCCTGTAACAAGGCTTCTAAACAATTCGTCGGGTATGGTAATATCTAACAATGGAAGGATTTGTGTCGTTAGTAAAGAATCTTAGATGTATTCAGGCCAAATTAAAGGTCTCACCGAGAAACTAACAAGGTTAAAATATAGGCTGCTGTTGGCGAGCCTGAACGGAGATAATCAAATTTTACTGTATCTCCAGTTTCAGTATAGAAATATCAGAATATGAGAATTTTTTACATTCATTTCATATCTTATTAACTAAATATTTCAAAAGTACACATCAAAATCTTTCTGAGATGTATTGACTACATTATGATCATGCTAGTTTCGATGTCTTCTGAAACTTATGCGATATAGAAGTAGGAAAATGTTTGCTTAAATTCGTCAAAATTCATATATCATCGACATATATGATATTATTTTAACGAAAATCAATTCACGACACATAATAGTTATGTAATATTTCAAATCATTCATTCTCAAATGGAGATGTGGGCCTTCAATTAAATGATAATAACAGAGATGCTTTTTGCACCAGGCACAAATTAATAGTGTTCGCTCATCGCAATTATTAACTGAGCAATATAGATCGTAAAATTTGAAGCAAATATCTTTTGGTTTTTCGATTTGTCCAATCATTTCGTTTGTTATATAAGCTTTTATGAACCCAGACTTGATGAAATTTTTAAATGGTGGGGCTGATAATTGATTGTGAGTAACGGAATGCATATTAATGTAATATTGGCGATCACTTATAGTCATTTCTGTACGATTGATATGAGTGTAATGCTCGATTTTCTTATGAATAAATCGCCATGAACGGAATAAGAATAAATCTTGTGGTTGAATATGACCAGTAGATCCTTCAGGAAAAATCAATAATTGACTATCTTGATTTGGAAATACTGATCTAATTTTTTTTAGATCAGTTTGAGTTCTCCAAGAATCAAGGAATAGCAGAAATTTTCTACCAACCAAAGGACGTAGAACTTCATTTAAAAAAATGCGATGTTTTTCATCACTACTCTTTCCAGATTTAGAAGCTCGTACTACTACATTTGGTGGTACAATCAAATCTTTATGCATCCTTTTACCAAATTGATTTTCTTTTTCCTGAAGGATGAATAAGAACTTATCTAATAGTCGACCATCAGCTGAGGTAACAGGTTGCACTGTATAAGAATGTGTTATTTTATTCTTTGTTTTAACAGCAATTTCTATCGTCCTTTCACCAGTGAAAGACAGAGTTCTTGGTGGAGCATACTCTTGTTGAAACGAGCAGTGATCGCTATTTAAAATATCACCAGAAGAATAAGTTGAGATTAAAGGTCTTTTGCTTTCGACCCAATTTTGGGCATCTAAAATGTGCACATAAATCATAGTAAGATAAATATTCTATAGACTCTAATGAAAATTTAAGTACCTTTCAAACTGCAAACTTTTCTAGTTGAGCCGGTTCGTGTTACGAGTTTGTTGTATCTTCTTGATGAGATTCGATTCTCTTTTTTGAACGTCTTAATAAAAGATTGGCTTGCTTTGAAACTATCCCAATTTGATTCTCTTGCCTTTTGGATTGCGTAAATTTCCAAGTCAGTATCATGAACAGCTTCTTTTTCGATTGCTCTTTTCTGGTAAAATTCGTTTACCATAAATTCTTTTATTTTTTGGAGTTTTTCAGGTCTTGTTCCACTTTTTGCGATATATTCTCTAAATTTTGTAATGTAAATCATGGATTTGACCTTTCGAAATCGATTAGAAATAGTTGGGAGCCTAGCATGCGGATGTTGATCAACCCATTCAATTATGTTTTCCATTTCTTCCAGCGTAAATTGACTTTTAATATCCACGTATTGATTTTCGTTGTAATTATCATCTTTGTCATAGTCATCACCTTCATCAGACATTTCGCCATATTCATCATCAAACTCCAGAGTTTCATAAGTATGAAGTTCACTAAAGTAACTGTCTTTGAATGACTTCAAAACTTCAAATAATTGCTTTGAGGCCAAAATCTCATCGGTATTTGTTGGAGAATCTTCTAAGTATAATCCGGTTTGTGCCAAATGTAGAAGATGTTTTGCAATGTTTAATAAATTCATGCTTAAATTTGATGAAATAAACAATTTCAAGTACTAGATGCAGCAAAGAATAATAGGCAATAATTCTTCAAAATTATCTTTTATTGTAATTTCTTAGTACCAATCAAAAAGAAACAATCAATATTTCACCAAGTGATGCATCAACGCATTTAAAACTTACACAATTTACGTACTGGTCATTTTTCAAACACCACACACACATTCCTTTATGTTTCTATATTATTGAAGTTTCAGAAGACATCGAAACTAGCATGATCATAATGTAGTCAATACATCTCAGAAAGATTTTGATGTGTACTTTTGAAATATTTAGTTAATAAGATATGAAATGAATGTAAAAAATTCTCATATTCTGATATTTCTATACTGAAACTGGAGATACAGTAAAATTTGATTATCTCCGTTCAGGCTCGCCAACAGCAGCCTATATTTTAACCTTGTTAGTTTCTCGGTGAGACCTTTAATTTGGCCTGAATACATCTAAGATTCTTTACTAACAACACAAACCCTTCCATTGTCAGTAACGATTAGGGTCTCTACAATCGAAGCTGATCTTCTCCAATCAACTTCTCAGAAACTTTGCATAAACGAAAAACACTAAAACCCCTTATCAGTTCTTAACACTAGGACGAAACGCGCTGTGGCATTCTATTTGTTCAAAACTCACCATTTGAATTTATAGAACATCCACTTTCTTCCCGAAAACAAATTTTACTTAAGATTGAACGTCTTTATCACATGTGAATTTAATTTCTCTTAATTTTTTCTATCAATATGCAGATTTTAAACCACCTGATGAAGCTTTGAAATTAAGCTGAAACCGGTCGTGGTCATATTTTATTTAAAACTCATCTCACCCTCAGCTACTTTCATTTTGTTCAATGTGTGTGATGTATGTTTAGGTTGCGGCACCCCTAGCATTTGCCCCCTGCCTGTGAGCCTAGTGGCTAAGCTTTTCGCCTGCACACTCATTGCCGACTCACAGTCAGCTGCACACTGCCGTGCTATTCGTGTTCAATATGATATTATTTGTTGATTGTTGAAAAATTTTAATTCACAACACGACTTCAATACAGTACATATTAATTCTCTCAAGAATATACATATTCGAGACATCTTTATTGAAATATGTCTTAAGATTCACATCAGTCGATTCTTATGACAATTCATTTAAGATATCTCAATTCATACTGCATATAACTGTACGAGATGAACTGTAGCGGATATTTTTTATCATAAGAAATTTGTATGAATTTCCTAGTAAATCAAAAACTCCGCCGGAGGTATCTTTGTAATATTACTTGCTAGAGCGCAACTGCAGCGGATGTGCAGATGTGTAGCGGATGTCTTATTAATATTATGATTTGTTTATGATTCTACTTGTTTAGAATTATTCGCACAATCATAGCAGAGTTAAAGCGAACTGACGATTGTCTTTTCGGGGACATGAAATCTGGATCTTGGCATTCCGAGACTCACCCTCACCCCCATCTCACCACGTTTGAAGGAGTATCTCTTTTATCCTATATTTAGAGGTTTTTAATACCTTTTGAATATAGTATATTATGTTTAGTTAGAGTTTTCAACTTCTTTGATTAGACATAGTAGAAGAGTTTATTATAACATCCTTTAAATCACTAGCAATTGATAAGATTTCAATAAGCGTCTATCGCAACGCATTTTGCTAGCTTCTGATTAATCCTATATTAATCTCACCCTTACCCCCTCACCTCATCCTCAAGATGATGAACAATCCTGATCACAAAGAAAAAGAAGATAATGTTAAGAATTCATTTACATTGGCACGATCATCTGCAGAAAAATTACATTTTCAAGCAAATAAATCTATTTTAAAGAAGATCAATGTTAGCATACGTACAGCTGCTCATACTGATGTACTCTTTATTTGTCACAATGATCATTGGGAACAAGATGCGAAGAGATATATGGAACGAATAGGAGTTTTCTCTTAGATTGGACAGATGGATTTAGAAACATCGGACAATTCTCCTGAAAATATTTTGAAAAGGATGAGTGATCAAGTGGTTTTCACATTACATGATTTGTTCCTTCGGAAAGCAATTACTGTTGAACAATATGAACAGATGATGTACTACAATCAATTATCGACGTTTCGAGTGAATGAACTTTATTTTGTTCCAATAGCACACAAGGTAAACTATTTTATCTATCATATTCTTGTTTATTACAGTTGTTGTTTCTGAGACATATATACATATGTTCATAGATTGAAATACCAATGCAACTTATGCTAACATCTTATACAAAAGAGCCTATCAAAGCTATTGCACGTTTTATTAATAATCTTCTTGAACCTTTATTACGACGTGTGGCTCGTTCAAATGCATTTGTTACGGGAACAGATACAGTGTATGCTTTTCAGAACTATGCTGAAGAAGGTTATCTTCGATCAACGACTCTTTTGGTTGCACTCTATATCCACGACCTTGATACGATTTTTGCACATGATTTAACTATCCAAGCATTACAAAATTTTCTTCGAACTTATACACAAGCAGGTGAAATTGAAGTTACATCAACGGCCACCATCGTTCGACTCGTTCAATTAATTCTTCAAAATCATTTTTTTCTCTATGAAAATAACTTGTATCAGCAGACCGCTGGTGGTCCTTTGAGCTCACCATTAATAATAACATTGGCTAATCTTTATCTATTTTATTGGCAACGTGATTTAGTTTCGACATTAATCAAAAAGAATGAACTCTTTGGAAGATATTTTGATCAAATATTTTTGACACGGAACGGATCAGAAGATGAATTTTGAACATTGTTGGAAGAGATAAGTGCTGGTCATTTTTGTATAACAACATCTATTCAGTATGAAATCCGATATCTTAATGCTGAGATTGGTCACTATGAAGGTATTTTACGAACAAAAGTTTATCATGAATCCAATGTTGAACCCTATGTATTACCCTATGTATTCGAGACAACTCCGTCATCCACTCCTATCGTCTTACTTCAAGCTGCTCTCATTCGTGCCATACTCTATTGTTCAAACGTTGACGAATTTCAAAATGAATTATTTTACATTGAATTATCATTTCTTATCAATGATTCTTCTTTGAATTTTATTGAACAAACAATTCGAAAATTTTTTCATTCATTTCATGCATACTTGTACGATTGCTTCCTTCATGAAGATATGTATCTATGTCTTCGTCGACGTATCCGAAAATATCATCAACAACGAACAAACAGTCATATTCGTGGACGACAATGTAGACAACGACGACGACAATGTGAAATACTACTACCAAAAAATTACAAAAAAAAACTATAGTGACCTTGTACTTTAAATTGACTTGTGATTGATTGTTGTTTCGTTTCATTTCGCTATTCTAACCAATATGCACGTCTCTCATCTTACTTACTCTATAGAAGTTATTGTATTAGTACATGTTTCTTTCATTCTAGATCATCTTTCTACTATTACCTAGAGTAATTGGACCTCAACGATGGCTACAAGCGAGTTTATGTCTCTTCAAAATACTAACGAAAATGGAAATATTTCTTTTGACGACATTATCACTAATGCCAATACTGAAATAAATAACTCATTAAATCATGGAGAACAGAAGCAACAAGAAGAAGTTTTATTGTCAGCATCTACTGAAGAGAAAGTAAGATTTATGATTCAATAATTTTTAAAAGAAATTTTATTCTCTTTATCGTAATTAGAATTGCCATGGAAATGATATTGACCAGACAAAAACAGACATTTGAATGTCAAATTATACCAGATTATTGGAATATATCCAATAAGGAATTCAAACAAGAATTTCTTATAACTCTTCTCCATGATGACACACGCCATATGAAAGTCAAAGAATAGCTAGAAACAGATGTTAACATATTACAAGCTGCACGTAAAGAGGCTTGTTTGATGGGCGAGATTCACTCTTTAAAAATGGAACAAGATCTATGGCAAACCTATCGCAACGTGGCACGACCTGAGATTCTTTGGTTATCATCTATGGCCAAAAGTGAGATGAAACGGAACAGAATTAGTCTAACTTTTTTTAAAACGGAAGAGTATCTTAAGAAACATTTGAAAACTATCGAACAAAAATACATAAACGCTTTCTACCAATTGGTTCAATATTTAGAACAACAAACACAACATTCACATCCATTATCAGATTTACCATTATCAATCAGAGATAGGACTCTATTGTCAGCAATTATTATTGAGTTTGTACGCGAAGATCGGCGACGCTTACGTGAACAATTCGAAGAAAAAGAAAAATTGTTGATGCTTATTGCTAATGATGTTCATTTGGTTAAAACATTCTATGATTTAAAGCCAACTGCTGAACAAGTAAGAATTTTATCGCATTGTTTTACTCTTAAAAATAGTTCCTATTTTATTCTAGTTGATTGTAGCGAGAGATATTTGGCAAGCTACTTTCGATGAACAGCAAGCTAAAGAAGAAACAAATTTTGCCAAACAACGTTTGTTAGACGACGCTGACAACAACATTAGTTTGTATCAAATGCTTTTCAATAACTTATTTGACACCACTGATACTCAGTCGCCCTATGAAAAAGAACCTTGTGATTACAAAAAAATTGTTTTTGGAAAAAAAAATTGTAAAGGCAACAGCAGAAGCACAGAAATATGCTATGATCATCGAAGATAGAAAAAAGCATTTCTCACTTTTCATCAATGGCTACCAACGATGGTTCCTTCAGAATTCAATGTGCGTTCAATGATGAGTATCATTGAAAGTCGTCAGATAGCTCTGATCAAACGTCTCCAATTGATAGATCAATTTAAAAAGACATTTTCCCATGGTGACAAACACGACGACGGCAATGACAACTACAATGATCGCGACCATATCAGTGATTGTAATGAATATCCTTACAACAGCCATGATGACGACTCAAACGAGTCATTTATTCTATATTGACTTTCTTAATATAAACAACAAGATATTTTTGTTCTTTCCTCATGGAAAATTTGTTAAAAACTATATCCGATTCTACTTATACTAAATAAATATTCTTCTAATACAACGAAATTTCCATCAATATCATTTCAGATAACTATGGTGTTATTACGAAATAAAACTCGACCCGATTCTTCTATCAAAAGCGCAATCCACGAAACAAGTCGTATGACTGCTTTGAAACTTTCCTATCTCATTTTTAATCTTATCCTCACCCTTAATATATTAAATGTTTAGCAATTACTAAATTACCCGAGGTTATACGAGAGAAATGCTCAAAACAACAAGTTGAAGCTTATAAAAAGAAATGTATTTTTCATCTGCAAGTAAAGATTCAATACCATGAGATTTTTCTGATTTAAAAAAAATCTTTTTCTTATTTTTATACTCAAGAATTTACGGGATGAATACGGCATTGAAAAAAACTCAGAAACTTAATTACATTCTATGTATCATAAATAAATCATATTTCATCATTTTTTTATTGCTTTTCTTTTGAGTTATGTTTTGAGCCTAGTCTTTTATGGCAAATAGATTTATTTTCTATTTCAGATATATCTGTGAGAGTGGCTGAAGAGTATAACCATTTCATATCATGTCGTCAAAATAAGACTCTTCAGTCTTCATCGATCGCTCAACAGCAAAATTCTGTTCAAATAATAATCATGGTCATGAAAACACGCATCAGTCTCATTATCATAATCGATCTAATCAAAATTTTCATCAACGAAATGATAATTTCACTAATCATCGTCATTATTAGCGTAATAATAGTCAAACAAATTCTTCTCATCCTTGCAGTAAACAACTATCATCGCGACGGTCGATGGATTGTACTAGTTATGATAGTTATGATTATCTAGATGGAAATCAAGTATTCAAATGGTTTGCGCTAAATCCATCACTGGAAAGTTTATGATACATGATTATACAACTTATCCTTATGTTTTAGCAATACTTTCAATTTATAATAAACAGATTCGAGATAATAATAGATTAAAATTTTCCAGAGCATATTTAAAATTGGGTCAAGAAAAAACTTGATGGGTAGCAGAAGTTCTTCAATCTACCGAAAACCCTAAACATGATACAAACAAAAAATTCTCAAAACAGAATATAACTCGATTAAAAAAAATATCCCAAATATAATCAAAACTTCTTAAAATGCACTATAAAAAGCATCTATCACAAAGACCATAATTTTGATCAAACCAAATCAACCATTGATTTCATCTTTCACCAATCCGTACAACTTAAGTGTTTTTCCAACGAGCAACGCTCGTGATTCAATTATGAAAAAAAAATACATCAACCAATATGTTACTCATTATACTAAACATTTTTCGAATACAATACTGACCAAAGTAAAGTTAGCCACATCTCAAACTCCTTATTCTGCATTGGACTATCCGTTACTCATACTAATCAACAAGTTGAATTGATTTTTCAAAAAACCCAAATTCAGCGTTTTTCATTAGTTTTCATATATTTTAAATATTTCTGAAAATGAATCACCTGCAAATACCGTGGCCATCGTACGGAACCGCATGCTGATACAGACGAATCAAGCTCTTAAAACCGATTCAATGGGGAATCGCATTTTAAAAACTTTAATTTCAACGAATTTTCGCCTTCGATTGAATTTTTCTCCATTATTTCATTATGCAGATTTTTAAACCACCTGATGATTGGATTCTTTAATAGTTTTCGAAATCCGGATTGTGGTAGTTAACATTTCATACTCACCCCACCCTCAAGATGTCGATATCATAGGGACCGGTATGTGACTGTTGGAGACGTTTTATCACGTCGAAAGTATTTAAATTATATACCATTCGATAGAGCTCGCCGAGTTACATAAGACACACTCACTTCCATACTTGACACAGTCGACTACGCGAATCTCAGAATACATTACACTAATGTCGATATCATAGGGACCGGTATGTGGCTGTTGGAGACGTTTTGTCACGTCGAAAGTATTTAAATTATATACCAATCGATAGAGCTCGCCGAGTTACATAAGACACACTTATTTTTTCATTGGATACAGCTCTATTGATGAATATCAGGGCGTTTGATTTGTATATTTTGGTGTTTTGGAGGTTTTAGGTGAGTTTTTATGATGATTTTGCGTTTTATGATTTTGGATTTGTGTGCGTTTGATAGATCTCGTTGAGTTGTGCTAGACACATCGATTATTTCGTTTGACACAGCTTTGTAGATGAATATCCGCTGGTACTAGTCGTGTTTTTAGCTAAAATGTAGCTTGAAAATGATGTATTCGAATTTTTTTAGGGTTTGATTTTTGATATTTGAGTTTTTAAATTATGTTGAAGTGTGGTATATTCGATGCTCTATAAGACACACTGGTCGTGGTTTTTGACACAGCTTTGTGTGCGAATGTTTCCTTGTTTTACTCGAATCTGCCGCTAACTTCCCTAACGTCAATTACATTTGGAAAAAGAATTTCTTGATAATGATATTAATTGTCGTTCAATGAAAGATTTAACAGCATTAGCTTTTATTCCACCGCAAAATGTTATTGAAGAATTTGTTCGAATAAAAGAAAGTGCGTCAGATGTATTAGATGGTAAGACAATATTTCGTAGGTATTAAAAGATTTAATCTAAATTTTTTAAATTAAAAAAGTTGATTTTGCGCGCAAGAGTCGTGCGCGCTAGTGTCGTGCGCGAAAATATCAATGCGCAAAAACATCGATGCGCGCAAAAGTCGTGCGCCCAAATGTTGGCGCGCAAATGTCGTGGAATCGTGAATTCTGGCAATCTTATGTAAGAAATAAATTCTATCTTGCTTCTCCTGGAGTTATGCTGCAACTCAGTCTTATTGCTGACAACAGATATCAACAGTGACGACGCAGTCAGGTGGAAGAAGTTTTCAATGAATAATTGCTCTTACTCCGCACTAAATGCTCGGCACGATCTTCTTTGGATAAAAGTCATTTTTGGGCGGTGGTAAACCTGTTTGTCCAACTCCCAGTCACTATTGCTGGTGCGTATGATTAACATATAACATCCACTTTTCATCGCCGGTAATAAGATTGTGGAGCCATTGGTAGTTGCAGTGAGATGTTATTAATTCTATACAAACGTCAGGGGTCTGAGTAGAAGCCTACACGCGGCGACCCTGTTATCAAACCAATGTCTACTAACGATGCCGTAGCCCGGCGTACCCGTGCTCGATCTGCTGCACCAGCAGTGGCAGGCAGTGCGGTCAAAACAACAACTGCTGGCGTACACGTGCTCAGTTCCTTGCTCACCAATCGATCCGATAAAAGTCCTCCGGGACGAAAAGGGTCAGGTGATGGCGCTTCTGCTAAGCAGAAGAGACCAGATTTCTGGAAAGATGAGGAGATTGCTGAGCTCAAGCGACTGGTCAATAGCAATATTGGCCCCCAAGGCAAAGTTTCTTGGGTAGCGGTCCACGAAGCTTGGCAAAATCTGAATCTTAGTGAAAGATCCAAGGCAGGTCTTAGTGTTTTATACAAACGTCAACCTCATGTAGGATCTGATTTGGTGACAAATCGGATGGTATTTAAACTCTATATTTCCACGTCTTGCCTAATTCACCTAGATGATTTTCCACTGTAGTATGAGAGCACCCACACCAATCGACGATCTTGCCCTATTCTTTCCAGGTTCTTGTTTTTCTTGATTTTCAGACAAGATTCTTTTTCCATTCCTTCTATACAAGATTCTTGCCTGAAAAAACTGATCTTGCCTTTCTGACAAGGTTCGTGTAGACCGAATCTTGTCTGGCAAGGCAAGAAGTCCTCCTCCAGACACGACTCTTGTATTCATGCTTTCTTGCCTGATTCTTGCTTTTCTTGAATTCTTGTATGATTCTTATTATTCTTGATGTTCTTGCCTGATTCTTTTTTTCTTAGATTCTAGTCTGTTTCTTATTTTTTTTATTGCTTGCCTGATTCAGGCTATATTAGAGAACCTCTTTGTAGGTTATTATTACTCTCTTTTTCATATAATTTTATTATGATTTTGCACATCATGTACAAAAAAAATGTGAAAAAAACAAAAAAATACTTTTAATTTCATATGTTATTAAAGCAGTTTCAATTTTTAACACAAGAAAAACATTAATTTTTCATTATCAAAAAAAAATCTTATTTTTTCAAACCTCATCATCGTCATGTGCACCATGGATCCGCTGAACTGCTGTTGTATTTCTTTTTGATGATTGATTCGACGTTTGTTTTTAATGTCTTGTTTCATTTGTTGTAAGGAATTTTTTATTACTTAACTGTTTGCCAAAGTAGTTGCCGGATGAAGTCCATGAATGTATGACAAGTAACTTAAAGAAAAGAAAATTCACATTAGAAAAGATCAACTTTCTAAACGTATCTTACTCAACAATATGTCAAATTCACCTGGATGTAAGTCATTAAATGATGCCATTTCACCATAACCAGTGCCTACTAAAGCTCTAGGAGTTAGATTTAATGACGCACAACGTTGAACACCAGACACGTTAATCCCATTTAATTCCTGCAAGTAAAAAGATCCATTAATAAATGGTCTACACTTTGTACAATTTAATATCCTTTCTATAATACAAAATCAATGCATTGAGGGTGTTCTGAGTTCTGATTTAACCACTTACGATTGAAACATGTTCGTCATCATTTTGTTGTCGAGTTTGCAATACTTTTGCTTGCTAATAGAATAAGAAAAATAATTAATATTAATTAAATTCATATTGGTCGTTACTATGCGTACTATATGAGATAATTGCTCACATGAGCCAAATTCGGATTAAAATCATAACCATAATTATAACCTTCATCATTAAGTATATAATCATGAGAATATATATCATTATTAAATATAATACCAGTACGTGTATCATCAGCATGTGTATCATCCATAGGTGAATCATGAAGAACCATATTATCATCAAAAATTCGATTATCCATAATAACATCATTTTCAAAATTTTCTATAATATCAGATGAGTATGGATGTGGTTCATTCTAAAAAAAAGAAAAGTGCAAAAATTTATATTTTGAGCTAGCTCGATTAAATTAAGTTATTTACAAAATGTTCAACTGGTAAATGATGGTGTGATAATTGAGTATGATGATGTTGATCCTTTTTCTTATGACGCCATCGATTTTGTTTATTTGTATGTGGTGCCGACTCTAAAAAAATAGTATTTAAGTGAAAAAGACATAAAGTGCTTACAGATATTACCTATATTACCAAGAGCATTGTCAAACAATAATTTCTTGAGCGAATCAAGATTTCTTTCATCCATAAAAAAAATACTTTTGTGGATATTGAAAAATCTAAAAAATCTAATATAGAAAGGTATCGATTAATAAAATATCGAAATATGTTCAATAAGTGTAATTTTTCAGAAAACAATAGAAAAAAAAGATATCACATATTCCATTGTTTTCTTGATATCGAATGAAAACTTTTTCTATACATCCAATTGAAATAGTTAGTTGTTCGATGTCGTTTAAATTAAATAAACGCTTTAGGAAAAGTATATGTCCAAAGTGAATTGCACTTCTTGTCGAATCATTAATGAATAAATAACGTTCAGACATTGCCTTTATATATTTGATCATACAAAGATGACATCACGTGTCGTCGATCTTGAAAAGCTGACAAGAATCTTTTTCTTTCCTATTATAAGAATCTTGTCTGAATAGTAAGAAATTTAAAATATCTTATATTTCTTTCCAGTTTCTGTTTTTTCATAATTTTCATATAAGATTCTTTTGGTCTTGAACTTCAGACAAGATTCTTTTTAAAAGAAAAAAAAAAGATTCTTCTCTGAACGTCAAATATATCTTGAATATCTTATAATTCTTGCCTGATTCTTTTATTTCTGATTTATCAGCCGAGATTCTTGTCATCTTAAGATTCAGACAAGATTCTTTTTACTTTCCTGTTGAAAAGAATCTTGCCTGAACACAAGAATCTTGTCTGAAAGTAAAGAAAAACAAGAACCTGGAAAGAATAGGGCAAGATCGTCGATTGGTGCAAGGTGTTCTGAGAAACACTATGTAGTCAGTCTGGGATCTTCTATAAGCTGCTGTAAGCATCCATATTCACCTCTAGTGGTCTTTCTGAATGAGGTAAATCGTCGAGTTCGAACTCCCTGTTCTTGAACTGGTTGAACCAATGTTGCGTTACACGAATGGATAATACATCCCTGCCTTTCGTACTGCATGTGTTGCTTATTGCGTCTGTTGCTTTGTGACCCGAACGAAATTCATGAAGCAGAAGCACTTGGAGCTCTCTACGAAATATCTTCATTTCTGATCCCACATCAATGTCTACATCAATTCTTTTGTTATTGTTCGAAAGATATTCGCGCCTACCTTATATATCCTCAGTATAGAAACTTCTGGAACTTTCTCGACTGTTCTAGGGAATTATTTTTAAAAAAGTCAAAAATTTCTTGCCAACGTAATAGAGTCATAGACCATAACAGACATTTGAGCAACTTGTTACAGATTGTGACAGCTGTCTTAGTGATAGACCATTATATATCATGACAGAAGCCTGAATTTCCATTTTTACAGTATCATCAGCTTCATCGTATTTCGTAATTTAATCCCACAGAGATCATTCTAACAGGTTTCATATTAATATGAATTTCAAACGCTAATTTTTCAAAGCATCGAACTGAATTTCTACGACACTTATTTTTCTAGTCATTTCATTCAAGTTTCATACAAACTGGAACTTACTGTTTCATGAAAGAACGGATCATAATCATGCAGATATAGCCATATTGAGATAGATCACGAAATATTGAGATAAAATCCAAATTTAAGTCAAAAGGAGGAAAATCAGGACATTTCGAAAAAGTTAGGAAAAAAATTAGAAAATTAGTATTACTGCGATGTCTGAGAGTACCTCAAATACTCTATAAGGGCCTATGAAGAATACTCTGAAATAGCCAATAAGGATCCATTAAGTATACTTCAAAATACTCTATAGGAGCCCATAAAGAGTACCCAAAATAGTCTATAAGGGGTGCTCTCCAATTAGCTCATGAGGATCTATGAAAGGTACTCTAAGTAGACTAAGAACCTGTGGAGGGTACTCTGAAGTGGGCCTTGAATAGTTATGGAGAATATCCCAGGTATATGGCTTGAAAAATTATCGAGGCTTCCCCAATGTAGGTTATTACTGATAACCTAACTTATGCGTAAATCAAATTGAGAGCAAACTAAAATTGGCATAGATATTTGTGAACGAACCCGAATGTCTGAGAATGGATGGGAATAGTTGGAATGGGAGAGAATGCCCGAATAGTTTTTTCCCCCTTGATTGAAGCATTCAGTTTTAATACTTTCAGATAGTTTTAAAAGAGAAGATGAAAGTATTTATGATACTAACGTTTAAAAACCGATAGTGGCAATAAAACCAGCCAAGGTTCTAGATGATCTGTTTTGGTAGTAATCTCGAACAGGCCGGGTAATTCATAATCATCTGGCCAATAATACTAATTGCATCTGTAAGATGCGAAATGATGCAAAATTTATCCGAAAATAAAATAGTTGATTACATATCAATTTTAAGTACAAGAGTATAATGTTTCTCACTTGATCTAAATGCATCATTCGTCATCAAGTATATTTTTCAGATCGAGATTATTTTAATGGCGGCTAAAGCAGCAAATCTCTCTACAAATAGCTCACGATGGAAATTGGCACTTGAAATTGGCATTGGTAAATATGATGACGGTCAAAACTTACGTAATAGCGTAAATGATGCAAAAAGGATATCATCAGCGCTCAAAAACATTGGCCTTCTTATTGAAGGAGGCGGACCAAAATTAAATTTAAAACATAAAGACATGTGTCAGAGCTCTTGTTGATTTTGAAGATTCAATTAGAGAAGGAGATATGATTGTCTTTTATTTCTCTGGGCATGGAAGAGAATGGGAAGTACGTAAATTAAATTTGGATTTTTAGAAATAGTTTGACTAATGAATGTGTTTCTAGCATCAAAACTATCTAATTCCAGCCGACAATATCAAACAAGATGTTAGAGTCGAAATTAGTGGTTCTGATTTAAGAGCTCGTGCGATTAATGTACAAGATATTCTTGCCAAAATAACTGATCGAAAACCATTTGTTACAATTCTTTTCTTGGATTGCTGTCGAACGTACCATTCACATAATGAGAATTTGGTAAAACGATTTAAAGGGGACCCGATCATTCAGCCACATAGTTTTAAACCATTGGTTTCGAGAGATGGGTCGTTCATTGCATCTGCTTGTACATGTGGGACTACAGCAGATAATGAAAAAGATGGAGAGACAAATGGTTCATTTACAAAGCATCTTCTGCATTATATTGAAACACCTAATAAAACTATTCTATCGATATTAACCGATGTTACTAATGGAGCGATGAAAGAATCAAATTCTGATCAGGTTCCATATGTTATATCTACATTAAATCATGACAATGTATGTTTATATGAACAAATTTCAGGTTAGTAAAACTTTGAACTGAACTAACGAATAAGTCGATTTAGACCAGTCTTATTTCTAAAAAAATCTAAAATAAGAAGGAATTCAGATTGATCTTTTACGTCAAAATTACGTTTAAAGTAAACTTCTGTATAGTTCTCGCAATGAATACTATTTTGTGAAGGTAGAAACAACAGTCTAAACTTGAATATCTGATGCAAGTTAGATTCAGAAATGCCCAAATTCTTGAAAAGAAAGGAATTATGGTCTTCGGATAAATGTAATTGATTGATCGGAGAATTTTGGACTATAATTCTCAGTTTCAGTACATCACATCTTATTATAGTAAAGTTGTATGAAACACATTTATGATTGATGAAAAGAAGCTTCGCTCTATTTAAAAAGAAGAAACATAATGCTCCGCTGCATAACAAAAATCATATTTAGACTACATATTAGGTTGAGCAAAAAGTTCGCGGTCATTTGTAAGTGTTGACGTAATATGTATTGTATGGCTCATATATTACGTCATCACTTACAAATGACTACGAACTTTATGTCCAACCCAGTAGTTCTTAAAAGAAAGCGGAGTAGTTGCATTTGAATCGTTTTCAATCTGAACTATATTGTATTTCTAAATACTAAGCATCAAATGATTTTATATTGATTAAAAATTGTGATTTTTTTATTGATATATATATCAATTTATTTATTTCTTTTCAATTAAAATTACACATCAATCAAAATATAATAATCAATAGCTGAAAATAAATAAAAAAATGTATCAGTTCATCGCATTAATTTCATGGGATTTCAATGTTAAATCGTTGTACTCGATTGTTATCTCTATCAACAACGTAGAGATTACCTTGTCGATCAAATGATATTTCTACGGAAACATTGAATTGATTTGCTTGTGCTCCTTTACCATTTCCACCAACAATAACATTTCCTTGTTGTGCACATTTAGGCCAGCGTACAATTCGATGATTATTTGCATCAGATATATAAATAGTACCCAATTGATCAACTAGAACTCCATAAGGAAAATACAATTGTGTCAAACTATTTCCATGTCCTTGTCCACCAGCAACAACAATACCTTCTTTTGCACCTTCTCTCCATTTCATCACACGGTGATGACTCAACTCAGACACATATACTGAATGTTCTCGATCGACAAATATGTAAGTGGGATGATTGAGCTGATCAAGACGAATTCCTTGTCCATTTCCACCTGCTATTACTATTCCTTGGGATTCACCCATTCGATATCTTTTTACTTCATTCTTGAAATGATCAGAGACATAAAGAAATCCATTGTCATCCATTGTCAAACCATAACAAAAGATATTCGAAATAATTATTTCTCCACTTGTTCCGTATTGACGAGGCCATCTAACTACTCTTTTATTCCCATAATCACAAATAATAAGACTGTCTCTGTCTTTATCCACGATCACATCTGTTGGTCCATGCAATTGATGAGTACAAGTTCCTTGCCCATTTCCACCTGCCACTATTTGTCCATTTGTTTCGGCCGATTTCCATGCTACAACACGGTGATTTCCATAATCAGCAACATAAATTGTTTGTTCATCGTCCACGTATAAACCGTGAGGAACAAAGAGTGTGGGATTTTGTCCTCCTACTGTTTGACCATAGTTGTTCCATTTGGCATTTGCAGGAATATCTCTCAAACTGCCACGAAGTGGTACTAAAAGAAAGAGAAAACATGATCATTATCCAAAATGAACCTTTTATTTTCTTTGAATTGTGAGAAAAGAAAATTTTCTATGACGTTGTTTTACACTTCATATGATGTGATACAGTAGAATAGAGAAAATTCTCAGTTACTATAAAGTAGAGTACTATCATAATATGTATCACTGATGTCTATATCAATACCTCCTCAAATATAAAGAGAATATAAACTGAAGAGAAACTTTTTCTTGATAGAAGTAGTCTAAAATCCTGGAAAAACATATAAAACATTGTTAAATATCATGCATTCGAATAGTGGTAGGGATAAAAAATATTTATATGTCATCCACAAGATAATATATTTCTTTAAGTTTTATTGTATATAATTTTGGGACAGTATTCTATCGAGCTGGTTAGTGAGCTCACTCAAAAATGTTTTCTCTCTTATTTTTATTCTCATTGTTAATAATATTCATTTAGTTTGTTTCAAGTAGTAACGAAGAATGTGGGAGATGATTATAATTGAACTCTATTCTTACTAGTCATATGAGGTTTTTCTGATAGACTTCCTCAAATATTTCTTGACAAACATTTCCTTACTCAAAACTCTCTCGTAGAGTTTCTGAGGACTCCTCGGGCAATCACCAAGCTAAGCCCTTGACAATCACTGTGTGGCGACTTTCTAGAGATTTTTTTCTTTTTTTGATTTAATTCTATGAAGTACATAAATGTTTTATAGATCGTAACTTCTCAAAAAAGACACATTTTTGTGTATTTAGATAGTAATTTAAACCAAATGGCAGTTACATTAAATTATTTGAAATAGCTGCAGAGCATAGATAGAATCGGTTCGATTTAGCATTTTTCGAAATTCCTTCAGTTTTGGGTCGGTTCAGTTTGAATTTTCAAAAATTCGATTCTATTATATTTCTTTTGGATAGTACTTACTTTTGCATACTGATTTTTTTCATCTATTATTGTCTTAAACTTCATCCAGCAAGCTACAAAAAGAGACTAAAGAAAAATAAATAATTTCAGATGTTTAAGAAGGAATCCAATATCACCGAGTGTGAAATTTTACTACCATTTATCGATCAAGTAATATTATGCCACAATAATATTTATCCTTAATAAAAGAAGATTATGTCATAATATAATCAAAATACTCACTTCCCGTATGAATATCTATGATTAGCACAAAATCTTCGTTTATTATATTTCATAGTCAATCATCGTTCATTTAGATATATATAAATCTCCTATATAAATTTGTAAAATAGATATCGCTGATTTCGTTCACTTTTTTCTATACTTCACAGAAATGAACACTTTGAAATAAATTTCTGATGAGTTTTAAACATTTATAATAACGTTTGACACTACAGAAAGCAGCAGGCTTAAATACTGACTATTTCATATGATTTCTATTGTGCTCATCGACATAAGCCTCTAACTATCTAGACAAACCTGGAGCTTCAACATATTTTAATGGCTTCATGATGTACATCAGACCACAGAAATATTCGAATTTCTAAATGTAAAAACTATGCACATATGACTTAATGATCGCATTTTGTAAATTACTCAGATCCATCTCACTATCTCTATTGGTTGAAGAATTAGCAGCGTAGGATGAATATTTGAGGAGATTATTCGTTTTATTAGTGGTGTTAATGAAGTATGTACTTTTCATGGTTGTAGGAATAAATAGATATTATTCAGTATTTTGTTTATTGTTTCAAGTCCCAAATTATGACTTAACTTTTGTCTAGTCGAAAGAAAAAGTCGAAAAACTGCTATAAATAATCCGTATATATTTAAAAAGAAGTACTTAAATTCGTTTCATTATATCAAGGTGTTTACTTAACAGAAACTTTACTATATAAAGAGCACACATAAAAATATTTTCACTCCTCTAAAGATCGTTCGATAGCCATTCGAACAATTAGACAGTTGTACAAATCATGAAAAATCTCTGGCAACTTGGAATAACTGTAAGATATCCATATTGCTGTGATAGAATTAAATAGCTTTGACACCAAAATTATTTTCCAGCGCGTCTATTGCTAATTATGTATAAAAACAAAGAAATTTTATCTCTTTTTTGAGAATGAGCCAAATATGGACAATCTAAAAAATGAGTTTTCAGATTTACGAAAGTTTCATACAGCAAAAAAAGTATTTCGTAAGAAAATATTAAACTGTTGAGAGTTTTGTATTAAACTCTGATAGCTTCGTACTGAATCTTGGTATTTAGCATGACATCATCAGAGTTTAATACCAAAGCTCTCAAGATTTTGATATTTTTCTACGAAATCTTTTTTTACTCTACGGAACTTAAAAAAGGTTTTGGATAAGAAGGTTCCGAGATTGTATCCAATTTGAGGACCTTTAAACGGTTCATAAATCTAAAAAACTCGTTTTTTAAATTCTCCATACTTCAGAGATCGTTTTTAAAAGATTCGATAAATACCTGTTTTTTAGAGTGCAGTATCTCATTGTTGATCAATAATTAGATATACACTGCAGCTAAGGATGCACCAGTCCAGTTAACTGGGTATCCAGTGTCACTAGATACCCAGTTAACTGGGTGTATATAGCAGGTATGAAAATATTTCTCCAGGCGGGTAACACTATGATTTTAAATAGCATACATAACGATCTTAATACAAAATTAAAGTGCGTCAAAAATGGAATTGATTGATGCTAAATGGTAGGAGTTATCAGAACCTTTTAATGCCGAATTTAAGAAATTTCAGGAAATTGTATGCCTTTTCTGCATAGAAAAGTCGAGACGCTAGTAATTCGAACATAAAATGTGATATTTTTTTATGATAGATTTACATGATTTAATAGAGCTCGTCGAGCTCTGCAAAACTATATAAACTAAGAATCTTTTGAACGTTTTTTTCTGTGATCAAAGTTTAAAAAACTACTTGGAAAATTCTTAATAATGTCAAATAACTCATTTTTTATATGAAAAAAAAACATTCGATTTTTCAATAAAATTAGCTCTCCTGGTTATTTTTATTGCTATGTTTGATTTGAAATATATTCATTAGGCCCAGTTTTTCACACTGTATGCAATGAATATATTTTGAGGGATCTGTGGTAAGGGTCCACAAGCTCACACTCATATGAGCGCTTATGAGCATGATCCGTACATGCCTTAATCTATCTAGAATCAATATTTATTATACCAGGGGGACGCCGTTGGGTCCTCATCTGCTAAACTATTAGGTATCCTTGCGTTCTCATTTGCTATACTATGCGGTGCCCTTGTATCCTCATCTGCTATACTATGGGGCACCCTTGGTGCTCAACTGCTATACCATAGAGGTATCCTTGGATCCTCAAGCACTATACTATAGAGGTGTTCTTGGGTTCTCAGCTACTATACTATAGGTGTATCTTTGGGTTCCCATCTACGATACTATAGGGGTACGCTGGAGTCCTCAGCTGCTATACTACGAGGGTACCTTTGGGTCCTCACCTACTATATTTTGAGAGTACTGTTAGGTCCCTGACTTATCCAGAGTACCATACATTTACTTTGCTAATAACTAAGTATCTATCGTAAAATGCTGGTCGCTGCGTTCGCTTCTCTATCAGTCGAAAAATGGTCCAATCAGCTTTCAGGAAATTGTAGCTCGCTCATTTCGCGGAGAACCATAGAAGATTCTATGAGGACTTCTTTAGAGCACCGTTGATAACCTCAAATTGGCCCGAATAACCCTATGATGCGTCCTTATCTTCATGGAGAAAAGACGCCTCGATGTCTGATTGGCTATTACAAAAGAGTTTCAACCAAACAGATTTCGAGGCGGTTTTTCCCCATGAAGATAAAGACGGAACATAGGATTGTTCGGGTCAATTTGAGGTTATCAAGGGTGCTCTACAAAGATTCTTGTAGAATCTTCCACAGTTATCCGTGAAATAAAGGAATTTCAATATACTACCATCTGATTGGCCTGTTTTTCGGCTAATATAAAAGCGGACGCAACAACCAGAAATTTACGATGGGTACTGAGTTACTAGTAAAGTAAATATATGATGTCATCTCTAGGTTGAAGATCCAAGGGTACCCCTATAGTATACTAGTTGAGGAGCCAAGAGTACCCTTATAGTATAGCAGTTAAGAACCTAAGGGTACCCCAATATATAGCACTTGAGGTCCTAAGGGTACCCTGTAATATAGTACTTGAGGACCCAAGGCTGTATAGAGCATGCTCACGGTGAGCGTGAGCCGTAGACTCATTAACGAAATTATGTAAAAATATTTTCAGACGGCAAGTCTGTAAATTGACACACCTTCTTCGACCTAAATTTGAGTTTTGTTTAATACATTAAAGATTCTAGAATCCGATAATCATAATATACTAATAAAAAGAAAACGATGGATGTTGTAATAAGTCACAGATCCGACAAATACATACCCAGTTAACTGGGACCCAGTTACCAGTTATTAACTGTCACTGGTGCATCCCTAATTGCAGCGTTAATGAAACAGTTCATCTGTGTTTTATTACACCAGATTACGTGAAAAAACTATAAAACATTCAAGAATTCGACAGAATACTTGGACTGTTTAGTAAAAATCCTTCAGAGACTTCAACTAAAAGGCGAAAATTTTAAAGATTTTTGTCTCAGCCTTTTTCCTCCCTACGATACCTAGAAACGATTCAGAAGGCGAGATTCTTTTCATATATCGCGAGAAAGATCCTTTTTTGGTTTAGAGTTTAATAAAAAATTGATCTCTTTTAGAGTATAGTAAATCTACATCGGTGATGAGAAAGCAACAGCTTATTGTTTCTTGTCTTATTCCTACGTTGCATTCTAAGCAATCAAAACAGAATTATATTAAAGATTCTCTTAATCTACGGTAAAAATTTGTACAGATGTAGTTACTAGATGCAATATTACGAGTTCAAACAGATTGAGAGCATTCTTATTTTCAGACTGCTACGTTTCTTATCTTATTTCTTGCTTTCGTCGTTCTTTTTTGCCTGTTCAACACTTTCGCAAGATCAAGAGACAAGAAAATATTTCATTCTTTAATGACATCGAAAGTTCGTTGCAAAAAGAATAAAGAACATCTAACCTTTATTTGAGGGAATTGTCTTGTTATAACAACATGTTTCATATCTTCCAAAAATCCACCAACAATAGTTCCATGACTGCTTGTACGTGTACTTGGGACCTAAATAGACATGAAAATACTTTAATGAATGAAAATTGAAATTTCTCTATCCTGTGTATTGCTTATCGATTTCTTTTCTATTTTTTTTTGTACAATTACGATTAATTACTTACATCCATTATAGAAATGTGTATGACAATTTTCGTTAAAGCATTTAGTTTCAGCATTATTCAATGTAATGCACATCATTGTGATAAATAATACAATGAATAAATATTTCATCATTTTTCTAAAAAATAAATTGATTGATCAATAGAGCATAAACAATTATTTGACATTAGTCACTGATAGATTCGCCTAACTAAATACACTAGTGATGTCGTTATTTCGATGTCTTGCTCTATAAAAAAGAATACAGAATATTTTAAAGGTAATTATACCTATCGATGGAAAAAATTTCAGATCGAAACTCTGTTATTTGCATTTTTCAAAAAATGCAGTCGAGACGCATCAATTTTACAAGAAAATAGATGAGCAGAAGTTGTTTTAGACTTTTTACTATCTCAACATATTATATTCAATAAGATATACATGAATCAAAGTAGAGATGACACACACTTCTTGTATTTTCTTCGTAAGCAATGGTAGAAGTAGTACTTTGTGGTATATTTGTTCAAAGCAATGTCTTCCAATATTTAAAGGAGTTGGCGCCTATACCCCCACTCACTCGGCTTTTGTTCTTTCAATTATTTTTTTTTATTGAGACTTATGTGAAGATATAACAACACGAAATCATTCCGTGAGCTTTTTACTATTAGCGAAAAATCAGTATTTAAGGGTAGGGTGATTTACATAGCAAAATACTAGAAAATAAGGATTAATTGATAGTTTTATTCTTAAAAGTAGGTCTTCATGCAAAATGAGTATGGTATAGAGAAATTAGCACGAAAAAACTATAGTAGAATTTTCATTTTTCATTGTATAAATCTTTCTCATAAAAATATGATCTGTAGGAGACCAGGGTAAAAAATCTGTGCGAGAGTAAAGGTCAGCTTTTAATGGAAAAGATCTTACAATGAAAAATGGAATTTCTGGTGTAATTTTTTATGGTGATTTAGAATATCATACTCATTTTGCATGAAGACCTACTTTTAAGAATAAAACCATCAAATACTCCTTATTTTCTAGTATTATCCTATGTAAATCACCCTACCCTTAGATACTGATTTTTCGCTAATACTAAAAAAGTTCACTGAATGATTTCGTGTTTCTACTCAGGGTTAACCAAAAGTTCTGAGCTTACGAGGAACACTATTAAGGTGTAACACGCCGATTTCATTCATTCATATGGCATTTGATAGACTATAGTGAGGTAGTCAAAACCTAAAAATACTAGCGGCCATCAACTCTTTCTCGAGGCGTTACAGGCGTTTTACTGAGATTTCAGCCTATGGTACGGTATATGTCAATAAATCGAATGATGGTTTTCCAACTTAAGATTTTGCCCACAGATAGTTCTATTTGTGGGCAGAATGTCCTAAAAATTTCAGCTCAAAAGAGTGCTTCCTTCCAGAGATATTTAAATTCCAAAAA
>JAJEKB010021353.1:1018965-1082882 GCA_022393335.1 Macrotrachela quadricornifera
GCTTTCGAATGAGAGAGTCAAATTCAAAATCTAAAAATTTTCTACAACCACCTTCCCTATATATTAGTCGGTATTCTCATGGACTCGCTCTTAAGATGTTTGAAAACAAGATACAACAGTTCTGAAGGTTATATTAAGAGGGATGCGTCTGTCATTGGAATATTGATTAGACAAACGAATAATAAAATTGGTCAACTATGTAATCAATAATGGACAATTGATAAAAATAAATTCACCTTTTCTTCCAAGAAACTAAAAACAAAATGAACTCAACATTAATAAACGAGACACTCATAAGATCAACTTTCGTTATCTTTTATTTATAGCTACACAAAATCACATTCTTCAGAACTTTTCTTTTTCTGAGATAGATAAGTGTTGCAGAAGTGCGTATGTGAGTATCGTCTTTTCTTGCATTCCCACACAAACTTCACTGCACGCGCATATAAAGAATAGGAGGTCCAAACTCATATACATCATACATTCTCAATCTACACTGGAAGAGTTTTATTTTGTGACGATGATGAGTAACAAAGACAAAGAAAGAGGCGAGACAAAAAAAAATTAATCATAACCGAAGATCAAAAGAGAGGAAAAAGAAGAATAAAACATTAGAATTAACTTTTCTTCTCAAAATTTCAAAAATAATTTCAGTTAAACTCTATGCATCAGCTCCAGAAGATTATTACTTGTTTGCAAATCGTTTCACAAACCAACAATACCTGTAAAGCACCTGACCACTGACATTCACATATTATTCCCCAATCTCCCTAAATTCCGTCTTGAGATCAGTGCATCTGAAGTAAGTAAAGCAATAAGACGATTAGGAAATAAGGGATAAGACCACAAGATCTACAAAGGATATAAGCCGGAGACCACATGGACTATAAAAATCTAGGCGATATAAGAGTATGAAAACAAGTAACGCTCGTCGCTGCGACTCGCTTAACCCTAGACTGAATTCTATTTATCATTAACTTTTACTGTTCGCTGGATACATGTGCACATACACAGATTGCTAGTGGTGACTATTCCATAAGATCCAATATTTACACTTTTTGTTAAAACTTTAATATGGTGACATGAAGCATAGGTTACAGTGGGTCATCGTTATCCCTACTTCACTCAACTCTTAACTTCTCGATTTTCTATATGATGCCAGCATAGACCAATGCAATGCCTTATTTTCTTGCTCAAAAAATCGTTTACAGGTAATATAAAAACCAAAGAAAATTTAATAAAATAATGACTAAGTTTATGAAACATCGCTGCGAGATCTTAATTATTTTTTTTCGCAAATAACAAATATTGAGATGCATAAGTTCCTCAAAATCTGATTTAAAGAGGAATAAAATCACAAAACTGATCGTCTTAAATCTCATATTCTCAAAATCTGATTGGATGAAAGCTAGATTTTAGAAACCATTTCATTGACTGAAAATTCGAACAGATAGAATCTAACTGATCAAAAGTTTTAAATGAAAAGGTTGATGCTGGCTAAGTTCCTAGAGTTAATATCTGATTGAACGAAACTCGTATACTGAAAATAACTAAGCAGTGATCTTTAAGCCGATGTTCTTTTGGCCCGATGGCAAGGAAGCATCTTTTACATTGTTCAATCCTCCCTTTCTCGACGATATATACCAGTCCGTTTCTATACTTCTGTTACTACTCACTTAGAAAGACATCAGATTTTAAAAGTGGAAGGCAAAAAAAATTTCGTCATAATTATAACAATAGAGATCAGATCCTATGTTTAAAGATTATTATTTTGAAGTCATTATGTAAGACAAGTTTTGAAAATACTCACACACAACATATAATTGATAAATTCGAACAAACTCATTTTTTCCTACAAGCGATATCTAAATACACTGTATAGATGAAGTGATATTTTCTTCTGTGTTCATTTTGTCATACAAACTCATACTACCCGTGACTCTCATTATTAGTGAATCACATAAAATTGCATGTTGTCTCGTTTCTTATTTTTCAAAGCTGAACTTCGGCTACGACGATTCACTTGTTGCCTCCTATTCTTTACACATGTCTAGTCATTAAGACCTACCAAAGACAACTAGAAGGGTCTGAACCATCACTATCGACTTCATAGGATAATCTCCTAATCAACACTTCCATGAAAACTACCTCATTACAAAATCATTATTCTTTTCAACGAACTCCTTTCTTATCAAAAGAAATTGAAAAAATTGAAAAATTGATACCATCGTTCGATTCCTCAACCCCAACAATCTTTGGTCAAACTTAAAACTATTTTTTTTTGTATGACCCTCCTTTCAGTCGAAGGAATAAATGAGATCGAAAAGTAGCAGCTACGGATTCGAATGAAGTCTTCTTTACATTTTTCAAAACTCAATTCAAAGAATTCAATTTTCCTATACAACTCATTTTGTATATTCATTAGATTGTTGATTTAGCATTGGGATTAAATGAAAATACTCTAAATAAAAATCATACTAATGATCGTGTTCTTTATCAATTAAGATTAGCGAAATATTTTCCACCGAAACATGACGAACCATTGTTATTGGGTGAAAATCAAAATTATCTTGGGTTTATCTTGAGGCAAAATGATCATGTACCAGGTGTAATCAAGGACTTAAATACATGAATTATTGTAACTCCCCTTTTATTTATGTTTTATGGTTGGAAGAAAATGTCAATGAACGATGATTTCGTGTCGAATCGAAACCAAATACTTTACTAGTGGTTGGTGGTGAATGTGTTCAAAGATGGACGAATGATTATTAGATATTAGTCGTATACTGTATAGCAACGGTTAAACAATCACGATACTCGGCATTATTCTTTAGTGGACCTGATTCGAATTCGACGATTGAAACATTGTCTTGCGAGGAATGTACAAAAGAACCATCAAAATATCTTCGAATTACTGTAAAGGAACATCTTGCAAAAAGAAAATCTGCTGCAGCACGTAACTAATATGATCATTGGAGACATTTTTTTCATTGATCCATCTGTTTTACTTTTTATTTTCAAAGATTAAAATAGATATTGATGCTACTGTAGCTGATTTTGTATCGAAGAAAGACGAAAGAAACAAGTAAAACATATCTAGAAAATTCTATACTATGCGAGAAGAGAGAAACGGACTAGTGAACGAGATTCTATTTTAAAGTTTATTGTTTCCTCTAAAAAACAGACCTTATCGATCGCATCATAATTAAGGAATGATGCAACATTTTGAGAGTTGTGTGAGAATATGAATCATATGGAGAAACGACGACGAAAAAAATATGAATATAGAATGAAAAATAACAGGTAAATATTTCTTAATAACGACAAAAAAATGTTTCTCTCCGTTCGGAATCGAACCGAAACCTTCTGAGAGCTGCTTATGAAATACACTCTTACAGTTAGAGATGCTATAACCATTACATTATGGAGAGATACTATCTTTTCTTGTTCTAAAACTAATAATGATTCATGATAGAAATTGCATCTGATCATTTTCACGTGGTAAACGATATACTACGCAATATGCAAGAGAGTGAGATAAGAACGACCAAACAGTACATCTATCTAGTTCTATATAATTCTTTCCAACTTTAGATATGTTTATTATTTTTTTTCTAGATTGTGTAAGATGAAATTTCTTCTTATCTTTCTTTTAATAGTATGTGTTTATACATTTGATAATGATGTAAATCCAGACCAATGTGAGGATTTGTGTTCATTAGATGCCAACGAAATTGATATATCAAAGTTTCTCACTAGTACAATTGTAGAGAAAAAACAAATTGTTACATTATTCGATCAAAGTTTTCATCAATATGGTGTTATTCGATTAATCAATGCTAATATTACTTCAGCTATAATCGATACAACAAAAGAATTTTTTACTTTGGATGCAGAAACAAAAATGAAATATTATCTCAATGGTTCATATCATCAAACACCTGGATATAAACCACCAGGCTTAGAGGCTGTTGGAAACTATAAAGGAGACAAAAAGACAGCACCTACAGATTCTAACGAAATCTTTTTTATATCTCTCAAAGCTCAATCGAAAGAATTTGATCCTTCTGTTGATCAATTACCTGATGTGTTTCGTGAGGCAGTGCCAGAATACCTTCTCCAAGCACGGCAACTTATTTCGAATGTTCATCAGATTGCTGATTTAGCATTGGGATTAAATGAAAACACTCTCGATAAAAACTATACGAGTAATCATGCTACGTTTAGATTAAGATTAGCGAAATATTTTCCACCAAAACATGATGAACCATTATCCTTGGGAGAACATCACGATTTTCTTGGATTTACATTGATACACAATGATGATGTGCCAGGTAATTGATAACTCAGGAATTTTGGTAATCATGAGAATCGTACTATTCTTGTTGAATTTTTAGGTTTAGAAGTGAATGTTAATGGGCGATGGTTTCGTGTTGAATCGAAACCTAAGACTATAATAGTCGTTGGTGGTGAATTTATTCAACGATGGACAAATGATTATTGGATATCAGTCTTACATCGTGTGGGAGCGGTACATCAATTAAGATATTCAGCATTATTATTTAGTGGACCAGATAGTAATTCTGTGATTGATACATTACCATGTGAAAAATGTACACTAGAACCATCAAAATATCCTCCAATTACTGTATCTGAACATTTGGAAAAACGAGATGCCGCTGCAGCACGTAACTAATATGATCATTATAGAGACATTTTTCCATTCATTCATTTGTTTTTTTTTCTTGTACTTCAAAGATGATGAATAAATCATGATCATAGAAAATTAATGTAAAATAAGTGATGCATACTCTTATAGGTGTACCATAGATCATAATTTTGTATGCATATTATCAAAAAAATACTCCCTTGCTTTATTTTTTAAAATAGATAGTGAACTGTTTGCTGTTTATTATGCGTTCACCCTGAAACGCCCACCTGGAATCCATGCGGACCCCAACTAGTTTCATTCTAATGTTTTCATAGAGGATCGTAGATCACATCCTACTACTCTAGATATGCTCTAGTGAGAAGTAGTATATATGCTTATTGTCAACTTGGGATTCAATCGGACCCCACGATGTAACATTAGTTTCTGCTTATTATTTGATTATAAATTTTTTGTTCTCATATTTTATACATTTGTCTGCTCCTATGAGAGTCTTCTATAGCTATCTAATAAACTGTAAAGCATATCAACGGCTTTAGAACGTCATATTCTGTATAGTTGAGTACTCTTACAAGTCGTCTGTTATTCTTTAAAATAATTCTGTTTCCAATATGAAAGTTGGATATTTTCATGACGAATATTTTCGCGCAGTGCCATTCTGTATAGATGGCATATGTTTTCTCTTGTATCTTCTAATAATTCTTTTTTTCTTCTGTTATTTTCTAGTGAACTCTTTCATCTTCTTCGTAAAGGCCTATATAAATCCATTGATTGAAATAGTAAAGTCATTATATATTGCACTACGTATGACTATGATAAGAAGACGTATGGATTCGAAAAAACGCTCTGGTTCCAATCAATCGAAGCACTGGTCCCGATATTCCAAGCACTTCAACGATGAGTCCAACGACGAAGAAGATGATGTTAAGAATGGTTCTGAAGATGTCGAAATACATTCTACTCTTCAGGATAGTTCTGATGAATCTGATGCAAGTACTGTCGAAAGTGGAGGTATCAGTGATGATGAACCACCTAGATACCGAGCAAAACGTCAACCACAGGTTGAATAATCACCTGTTCAAATATTTACAGCGAAATCTGGACGTCAAGGGAACCTCTCAAACGAAAAATACCATCAGTTAATAACTCAAGAAATGGTTCTTCTTTTGATGGAGGAAACCAATCGACGAGCGCATCTGATCATGGAACAATAGAATAGGAAAAATCCTGGCAAAGAATACCATTGGAAAGATATCGATCTTGAAGAAATGTGAGCTTTCATTAAGCTATTACTCCTCGCAGGTGTTCATCGAGCAAAGAATGAAACTCTAAATGGACTGTGATCAAGGGACGACCAATATTTCGAGTAACTATGACCAAGAATTGTTTCAAAGCCTTACTTCAGGTTTGCCGATTCGACAATACAACAACACGAGAGGAAAGACTGAAGTCAGATAAACTGGCAGCAATTCGAGATTTATGGACAATGTTCTTAGCTCGATTACAAATATGCTACACACCTAGTGGATCACTCATAGTAGACGAACAGCTTATTCCAACTCGTAACCGATGCAACTTTCGTCAAAATATGCCTAGTAAGTCTGGAAATATGGGCTGAAGATCTTTTGGTGTCGTGATTCAGATGCAGCATATCCGTTCAATGCTGAAGTTTACCTGGGTCGTCAGCCTGGAGGAGCAGCTGCAGCTAGAGATAAGAATCGAATTTGTAATCTAGTGAAACGGTTGATACATCCTTAGATCAATACAGGACGAACCATTACTACGGACAATTATTTTCACAGCACAGACTTGGCAGAAGATATTTTAGGTGTTCAAACAACTCTTGTAGGAATTATTCGACGAAATAAGAAGAAAATTTCACAAGAGCTGCAACCAAGTACTCATCGTCCTGAGCAATCATCAATATTTTATTTTGATCGACAGCTAATACTAGTTATCTATGTACCTAAAAAATCACATGCTGCGATTTTGCTGTCACCTCTTCATTATGATCAGACAATTGTCGATGAGGAAAAGAAAAGCCAGAAATTATTTTATATTACTATAGCACAAAAGGTGGTGTCGATCATATGGATCATATAGTTCAAATATATTCCTGTAAACGAAAGACAAAGTGATGGCCAATGACGTTCTTTTTCGACATACTTGACGTCGATGCTCTTGTTGCTTTTGTGGTGTGGACAACTAAAAATCCTCAATGGAATGACAAGAAAAATTACTGTCAACGACTATTTCTAATGGAATTGGGTTATGAACTTGTTCAATCTCATTTGAATCGACGACGACATCAACCATAGGCACCTCAAAAGGACGTTCGAATAGCTATACAAGCAATTGGACTTCCCATGTAAAAAATAAGTAGGCAAAAACCAACTTTTTAGTACTTTTCATAGTTTTTTTAAGCAGAGAAAATACAGAAACAAGATGTCTTTTAATATTAATATATATTAGATGATCATACAAACTGGTATGATTATAAATTAAATTTTTCTTTTTCAAATAAACGAATCTTATGTATAAACTGTAGACATACAGATTAAGATTTGAAGATCATATATAATGGAAAAATACTTAGGGTGTTCCAAAAGTAGTGGCGGAGGTACTTTTTTTTCTTATAGAAAGCTTAAAGAAGTTTTCCTTTTTTATGAAAAGATACAGCGTCTTTCGCTCTGTTTTTCTATACTATTTGACTACTGTTCAACTAAGATCATAATAAGAAAATTTCTATAAGAACAGTTTTTGTTGAAAACTAGCTGGTAGCATTTAGATCATAAGGGATGAGGCATAAAAAATGTTATACTTTTATATTTCATTTTAATGTCACTTAATATGTTGTATTAAAAATATAAAATATATCATAAGATGCAGCGTGAAAAGTTCTACAATTTATAATGAACCACGTATTTCGTAGTTGCACTTCTTGTTTCCAAAATGGTCAAAACTCCGAGCTATCAAATTTCGACGTTGCGAAAATGCGATTGTTTTCTTGATAAATTAGGACTTCAGTTTTTTTTATCTCATCTTATCGTAATAGTTCTTTGTAAATTGTAGAGCTTTTTACGCTGCATCTTGTGGTGAATTTTGTTTTAAAATAAAACATATCATGTAACAGAAAAAAGAAATAGAAAAAAACGAATCGTCTTTTACTGAAAAAATAATCTTGTTTTCTTAACATCGAAGTTTGATAGCTTGAACTTTTATCCATTTTGAAAACGAAAACGTACAACTATGAAATTGGCGGTTCTTTATAATATGTAGAGCTTTTCACGCTGCATCTTATGATAAATTTTGTCTTTTTAATATAACATGTTAAGAGATAATAAAGTGAAATGCAAAAGTGTTACACTCATTATGAGCTAATGCTACCAGCTAGTTTTCAACAAAAACTGTTCTTATAGAAATTTTCTTATTATGATCTTAGTTGAACAGTAGTCAAATAGTATAGAAAAATAGAGCAAAAGACGCTCTATCTTTTCATAAAAAAGGAAAACTTCTTTAAGCTTTCTATAAGAAAAAAAAGTACCTCCGCCACTACTTTTGGAACACCCTAAGTATATGGATTAACTATCAAACTTATCTATAAATACACCATACTGGGATGCAATACCCCGAAAATGTATAATAGAAAAATATCAGACATTTTCATATTATTATCAAAAGATGTTACGATGATAGTTTTAAGAAAAATGTAACTTAACTCGACAGATTAAAAATGAACTTGACTTTCCAAGAGGGAACGATAGCGCGGCAAAAGTTTTGCAAATAGAGAGCTGCAGAGTTTGTGTTTTAAAGGAGTTTTATGGTACGAGGCAATGTTAAAAATCTTTGATTCCATGACAACAAACATTTTTCAACAAAAGCTAAATGTTTGAATGAAGGAAACTCAGTTTTTATTATAGATGCTCCATAAGTAATTCCATTAGCTTTACAGAATGGGTGACTTTGGTATTTATGAATTTTCCAAAATTTTCGGTAGTTTGCTTCTGAAAGATACTAACTTTTCCACCAGATCGAAATCGGCAAATAATAATTTCGAATACTTATAATTAGATAGTTTATATGAGTCAATTGCCAGGCATTTTTCCTTTCTAAAAAGCTTCAGTTTTAGAAAACTGTCATTCAGGTGACTATCTTTGACGGCAAAACTACTGAAAAGCTCTGTAAGTTTCATATAGTGTTACTTATCTCCGAAATTTAGGCTCACAGGGATCGAAAAAACATCTAAATTTTATTCTCTTTCTCGTAGAGAAGAGTCTTACAAACATAAATTGTCTGATTAATTGATTGCTTGCTTGTATATCCGCACAAGGTCAAAAAAACATTTTATTAATATTTTCTATAAATCTTAACGAAAAGGTAATCGGGGTCGAGGAATCCAAATCTGATGTTAGTTTTTTAAAATTTTTTTCGAGCCCATCTTTTTACACGAAGGATCACTTTTTTACAAAAATTTGTTTTTTTTATAAGGGTTGACCGAAGTCAATTTTTCAGTCAGCTGTGCACAGTCGAAATCAGACGAAAATGTTTCAATTGACTAAAAAGTAATTTTTGAGGCCTTTGGTGATATTTTAAGAAGGGTAAGAATGAATTTGAACAGGGGACCAATTTTGCTTTTTATCGTCCCCTGTCCTTTAGTTTTGTTTGAGAAAAACTGAGTTTTCTAAAGCGCGTGAATGAGAGACCTCCTCAACATATTTATTCAGCTAAAGAACAATTTGCAATTTATTAAAAGCAAAGTGTATTTCGTGTACTCTTGTTTTTGGAGTAAGTGTGAAACAGTGTGCATTTCGGAAGTAGTAAGCGTTCTGTACATTTTGCTTCGGCTTGATACACTTTCCATTAGAAATACTGAAGTCAAAGGCAACTTATATTTTAACCACGTTAGTTTGGCAATGAGAGCTGTAATATGACCCAAATATATCCCATTTTTTCCATGCACAGTACAAGCACTTCCATTGTTAGATATATTGAGATGGAGAAAGTTGATCTGTTTCAATCTCAGATTGTGAACATCTCTAATTTTATTTTAATATTGAATATTGAACACATATCTTCTCAAACAATAAGCTATATAAATTCACAATAAGTATAACGATAAATATAAGCCAAGATATAATTGTTATTATTAAATAATCGATTAAACTATATTTTATTTGCTCTAAATGAAAAAAATAATATAAAAATAATAATATTTTCATAAAAATAAAACTACTAACCGATTTTGTTTAATATTTAATCGTGTTTGTAACGTTGTTCTATATCTCTTAACAGTTGTACGAAGTTCTGTTTTATATAATTTTGATGGTAAAACAAATATAACAAGACAAAGCATTGACGGGAGAAATGAAACAAAATATCCAATAAGATATAACCATGGTTTTCGAGTTGATTCAATACAACCTGAAACAAATGATATAATTAAACGTGGCAAAGCAAGAATAATTAAAAGTATTGGAGCGATTAATAAATGACGATGATGTTGAATTTGTTGTAATAATATAACGCGATGACGAGATTCTGTACGTTCCATTCGTATTTTTCGTCTAGTTGTCGTTACAATAATAATAATAGCTGAAATAATATTAGTGATAAATGGAATAAAAAAATGAAATATATGAATAAATTTATCATAAAATTGAATATTAGATGGATAAGTAATAATACACCAAATACGTTTTTCGTCATCATTATCATTACTATTTAAAAGACGTCGATAAATTGGATCATGAATTGTTGTGGAAATCATAAAAATAATTAATATAATAATCATATATTTAGCTAGTTTTATACTTTTTTTTTTATTAAATTTCGGTCCTTGACTTGCATTAAATGCTCTTTCTGTAGCAGCACATGCATTCAACCATTTATCCATATATAAACAAATTCTTAATAAAAAATCAATTGAATGACATTGAATATTAAGAAATGAATTATTTGTAATATATGACATTTGTGTTATAAGAAGTATTATAAATTTTAATAGAAAAATAATTGAAATAATTATAGTTGTTATTGATGTTCCTAATAAATATAAACCACATCCAACTTTTTGTGTTTCTTTATTCATAAATGTAATTAATGATAAAATTCCATTAACAAAACCTATAATAAACATAATTATTGTTAATGATAAACTAAATTTAATAATAAATGTTTGATAATTAATATTAATATTTGGTTGTATATGATAACCTAATATTCCATCAAGTGATAAATCAAATATATTTGAAGTAAATTCACATCTTATTCCATAAGTACACTTTGGACAAATACATATTGATGTTTGTGGACAAGTTGAATTATCTTGTAAACATTCTGCACCATTTTCACAATTACTTAGACCAAAACAATCATGTTTATTTAATGGATTAAATTCAAAACAATTAGATAGACGATTTTTACCAAATTCATAACAAAAACAAAAATAAGCTTGATCATAAAAACAAGATAATAATGGTGTATGATTTCTTTGACATGGTAAATGATAATATTTAATTCGACGAATAAGATGATAATTAATTATAGTTTCATTAAATATTTTATTTATATGTTTACAATGATCTGATGAATCAATTCTTTTTGATATATTTACACTTCCATTAAATGTTTTTTCAACAGTAATTAAATAATAATTATTATTAAAAAGTTCAATAAAAGCAATATGAAATGGATGTGACCAACGAATACTAACTGAATTCTGATGAAGAGGAACAGTTCTAAAAGTCGAACCATTTTCTGGTGGACCATTATTAATAACTCGAATAAAATGAATTAACATAACATTTGGTAAAATAATATTTTTATCAAATGATAATATTATTTCATTATCAATTATTTCACATCGTTTTCCACTAAAACCTTTTCGACAAATACATATAAATTTTTCATTAAATATTAAATATTCATCAATAGGTAGACATTGACCACCATTTAAACATGTCGAATTTTCATTCGATTGACAAATTGTATGTTTTAATAAACAACGAGAACTCCATTTATTCAAAGGACAAATACAAATTGATCGATTATTTGATAAAATTCCAATACATAATGAATCAGATGAACACATACATTTATAAGATATATTACAAAATTTTCCAGACCAACCAGAATTACATTGACAAAAACTAAGATTTTTTTTATTATTAAAATATTTCATACAACGACCATGATGACAAGTTTTATCTGAACATATTTCAATTGTATTTATAATAGGTGGAATATTAAGCTGAAGTGAAATACGTTCGACAGGTAAAAATGGATAATTAAGTGGAAGAAATAAACTTCCACGATATTTAAATAAAATTTTTTCATATATATCAATATGAATATAATAATTTTTTGTTAAATTTTTTGGTCGAGTCGAATAAAGTAAATAAATATTATATTTAACTTTACAATGTTCAATATAAATATAAGTTAATTGTTGAAATGAATGAATTATTCTTTCATTTGTATCATCCATCAATGATATTATTATTGAAAATAATGTTTTTCGTGAATCAGAATATGTTTGAAATTTTAATGTTAAACTAACACGTTCATTTTGATATTGACATTGTAAACCATAATAACTAGGTGGACAAAGACAAACTATTCGACTATTATTATTTAACCAATTTTTTAAAGGTAAACCACGATGACAATATTGATCAGATTTATCTAATATTTCAAATGAATTAATATATTTCATTTGATTTTCAGGAATTGATTCTTTTAATTTATTAACAGAAAAATGTACAATAGTCATTTTCTCATAATCACCAAGACGTCGACAAAGAAATTCTTGAACATCAGTGCGATTTGATTTATAACCTGAACCACAAACAGAATTTACAGGACTAGTTGGCTTTAGACTTCGATTACATATTGGTTCATAATCTTCATACATACATTGCTTCCGCTCATGACATCGACCATAAGACGATATGCAAGGTCGAAATGTATCGTTCTTACAATAAAAATTATTCCAATTTGGTTGAGGAATATTTGATCGACATAATTTAGGTTCATCAGTAGCACCAACACAATCAATATAACCATCATTTGCTTTTGAAATAGGTAAACACATTAATTTATATGTATTAGGTGATATACAAATATGATGATAAGATGGACATTTTAATAATGGATATAAATCACAATCAACTTCATCTGCTCCATTAAAACAATTCCAAAATCCATCACATCGTGTATAGGTATTATTACATTGCCAATATTCACATTCACTTTCATCAGTTTCACTTCGACCATCAATATTAATTGGAAACAATTCTATAAAACCATCACAAATTGTTGGAAATGATATATGATCTCTCTCATAATGTCTAATTGTATATTCATCTTCACATAGACCATATGGATCTGAAATACAATCACATGTACCATCACCGATCTTTCTTAAAGGCAAACATATACTTCCGTTTGCACATTTGAAAAACATTTTCGATCCAATTGTAGGACAAGTACCGTTGATTGGTGAACAAAGTTCATCATCTTTATAATCACAATCATCTTTACCATCACAAAGACGAAGTTTTGAAATACATTTTGAAGAATTTATGCATCGATACATTGTCGTATAATTACAAATATCAGAATTATTGTACTGAATTGTATTACAATGATAAAGGTCAGTATTGAACTCTAAAACATATTTGGCTAGTCTACTAAATCTTACATCCGCTGAAAGTCGAAATGGAAAATCTTGTGAACGACGACATGTCATATTATTAAATTTAAGTAATGTTCTATTAGGATAGAATCCACCACAAAGATTCTCATTGTAACAAATATAATCAGGAAAATACGGATTCATCGAATGTAGAAGAGGTTTTTTATCATAAGCTACATACATATGACCAAAGGCAAGTGGAGCATCGGGCATGACAAGTAGATCTGGACATGTTTCATTCATTATTTGTTTACATATGTTAATATCAAAACATAAATTTATACATGCTGAATCAATATAATCTGTAATAGAATAAACGCATCGAAATGCTAACCAACAAATATCCGATAATAATTTGGGTGTATCAGAATCAACTGCCTTTATGAGTAAAATATTACGTGTTAATCGACATGAACTAGTTATTATTGCATCATTGGATCCAAGACGTGAAGGACATGAAATATCTTCACTACCGATTGTCGGTTCACTAGCCCAATTTTCTTCCACTGATTTTTGATAAAGTTTAATTTCATCTGATTGATCGAGACATTCGAAAGTATCTTTATCTCCATCACGAAAGAAAATTGTAGATATGCATTGTCCATTATTACATTGACGTTCATTTTCATCACATTCTTGACTTTCAATTTGCCAACAATTAACTTCATCTATTGCATTATTTAAACAATCAATACGTCCATCACATACTTCACTCCAATCAAGACATATTGATGAAGAACCACGATTACATTCTAAATGAATATAACATGTCAAATTAGTAGGTTCATAATATTGTTGATAATAATCATAAATAATATCATTTAATGATAAATAATCATTAGTTTTATTAATATCTAATTCATATTGACATAATGATCCAAATTTTGGTAATGTACAATTGTAAAATAATTGTGTTTCCATTGAAGATAAATTTTCATTTAAATATAATTGATACCGTTCAATAACATCCATTGGTGCTGACCAAAAATATAATTGTTCACTTGTTATATTTTCTTTTGAAAGTTGTGCAAAAGTAAATGTTTGATTAATATTTGCTTCGACAATTTTCCATGTTGTTGGCCATTCAGTTAAACAATAAGAAATAATCTCATGGAAATTATTTTCTTTTTTAATATCAGCAAATATATAAAGACAATTATATTGAAAATCAATATTGGTTATTTCATCTGTTAGATGAAGATTTATTTGAATTGAATTTATTGTCGAATATAATAAAAATAAGTAGAAGAAAATCTTTATTAAGTTCATTTTTCAACTTTTTACTGTTTATGAATAATTGCAAAGTGTTGTGTTTGACAAATAAGATTTTTTTTAAAACAGAGATCATGATTTTAATACTAATGAAAACAATTTGTTCCTGTATCCTGTGTTAAAAACTTCAACATGTTCAATATATTCTTGAAAGATGATGTTGCAAAAATTTTGCCTTGTCATTGTTTTAAACGGAACTAACTCTTAACATAGAAAACAAATTTTTTTTTCTTCTACGTCAAAATAATTTCAACATTTCTATTTCTCATAAAGATATTTGAGACCATGACGTAAATGAATTACAAAGTAATTCAAAATTACCCTAAAAAAATCAAGTAAAATTTCAATGATAACTTTGATCAATATTTGAATCAATAATCCTATTTCAAGTAGACTTTGGTAGACCCTGCTATTCCAAGCATGTGAAGAAAAACTTGCTCGCAGATCATAGAAGTTTCGGCGTCCGATGTCGCACGATGTTCGTAAGTTCTGATACTACCACAGACGATAATTTGTAGCGTTTGGAATCTTGCATTGAATATTGAGATAATTAATATGGAAAGAGTCAGACGCCATTATTATATAAATATAACAAAAAAATTTAATAACAACAGGTTTTTGTGGTGTGCAAATGAAATGAGAAATTTTTATTCATTTTTGTCGAATTATATTGTTTTAATTGACATAGAGATCACAATTCAGACGTGTAATATCTTAGTGTGGTAAATTGAAAAAATCTCATGAAGATAACTTTTAATGTTGTAAAATTTGTAAATTTCATAAGAAATAATTCATCAGTGATGTTATCGTCAATGACGTATTTGTTCATTGTGATTGCTTTCATGTTTACCTAATCATATTCCATACAGTTAATGTTATTATGATTTACATTTATTTCAACACATGTTTATTTAATATGATTTGTCGCATACACTTATTCAATCAAGATAAATTTACTATATCACTACCTGTATGACATACAATGGGGTCGATTCTTCGACATATAGTTTGAGCTATCGACAATCTAATTATGCCATTCAATAGAGCTCATCGAGTTCTACTTGGAACTCTATTGGAACATGTTCATAGACAAATATTGGCGGATTTTAGTACCTGAAATCGCAGATTTTGGAAGTATCTTTCAATTTTCTCTATGATGGTATAGTCTATAAAAGATCTGAATATACCATTCGATAGAGCTCATTGAATTGTACCGAAAACTCAACTGGAGCACGTACAGCACGTTCCTGAACGAATCTTGTGCTAACTTCACTTACGTAGGTATATGTATGTCATATGTGTCACCTATACAGTAGACAAACTTTTTCTCTTCAATTGTCGTCATTTACAATACATGATCCATTTTCAAATAAGTTTATTTATATAAATTTCAGTCGAATAAAGATGGAATAATCAAGAAATAACTCAATAACATAAATCGGATAGAGAAAATTCATTAGAAAACGTTATTGCTGTCATCGTCATGCAAAATATTTGAGGTGTTTGATGTTTGAGAAATGCTTTTCATAAACGACACGATCATACCTAAATTTTCTCAACTATTCTTATCCATATTTGAATCATCACTAGCATGCAATAATTCAATACTTTTGATATAGCAACGAGAAAACACATCTAAATCGAAAAAATTTAGTGATTAATAGGAATCTGACAATTATATAATTTAAGTTACCAATATAGAAAGAAGCACCGTTGTAAATGCTGACTGCAAATATGACACATAGAAAAATTCCATTGATATACCTGAAATATAATTGAATCGAATATTCCATAGAGATAATGAATAACCTACATGTATTGATATAAACACAAACAAACAGGCAAAACTGTGATGAACATATAAATGAATTGGAATAAGAAATAAACTGCAATTTTATAAAGATTAATTCCATCATCATTCAATCTTTTAAATCCAAGTTTTCGAATGAGACGAGAAACAAGACTATTCTTATCACTCAATAGCCATGTGTATGATGTCGCTCGAAGTCCTCGATCTACCTTATCGCGACGTCCATAAACAATGAATATCCAATAGAAGAGCTGCCAAATCAGATAAAATATAATTGTATAGAATATAGCCGTACCCGTATGAAGTGATGGACCAATACTAGCTATAGCTGGATATCTATCACTTTGAATATTGGATGGCAACAACCAACGAATTGTAAATAATGTCAATGATGGATATCTAAAATAAATAAATATATATCGATCGAATTAAAATGGAAACTAACGCATGAATAAATATGCTCGTGACTTTATCAAGACCTGAGAATAATTATAGAAATCATTTTGATTACATCATGAGTAAACTAACTTACTATGAAAAACAAGCGAATTATGCCACATAACGATTGCAAACATCAATGGACCATGACTTAACATATAACAGACAGTAAAAAGAATTGTTGAAGATGGAAATATCCACAAGTAAATCAATGTTAAAAGATTCACAAAATAACATAAATCATATACTAAAGAAATAATCAAAATTGATCTATAGAAACGAGAGTAATTTCGTTGAATTTACAAGAATAATGCCAAGTTTTTTGTTTATAATAATAAGATCGAATTGGAATGAAATATAGAGATTGAATTGTGTAGATAATTGGTAACAGATGTGGCCATCGTCCAGCTTAAATATTCAAACAAAAAAAAAGTAATTTAATTAAGTATTTATTTAAGAGAAACAAAATTTCGTACCAATTAACGGAGAAAAACAAGTATTGGCAACACCGATTGAAAATGAAATCTTGTCTCGAATTTGAATAAAATCTGGTTTTTTCAAATTTTCAGAAAATATTTCAATTCGTTGTTTAAGTTGATTTCTAAGTAGACGTCTTTGCTCTAAGAGATCATCTCTTGATCGTCTCCAGGAATATTCAGAATTTCTTTCACGATCTTCAATTAATAATATAAATGAATGTTAAGTTTTAATTATTTATCTATATCATACCTTCATGTGTTATTGTATCATTATAATCCGAGATAGTTTCAATAAAATCGTAGAAATCACCTTCGTCATTAATCTCATCATCATTTATATTTTTCGTTACCGTTGTGTCTCTTGATTTAGTTTTTAATACATCATTCAACTGTTTGATATCGCCATTATCTTCCATATTGTTACTCTTTAAGAACGAATCTGAAATAAGGAAACATTTTCTGCGTATCCAAAGAAATCATTATCGAAGATATTCACAGTTTTGAACAATTTTATGAATCATGACGAATGTGCATCATGCTTTCATTACCTAGGATAATTCTTTCATCAAATTTAAAACAAAGTGTTGCAATCGAATAATTTTTTCAATTGTTCTATAAAAAGAATTTGGTCTTGTAAGAAATGCTGAAGTACATTTTTCTTGCTTTTTAAAACTGTTATCTAACCTACATTCGTCAGGAAAACTACAGTTTTAATTAAAATTAATAGTACATTTACAATGAGGATAAAAATCTAGGTTGATCAAAGTTTTTTTACATCATGAAATACGAGTAAAAGAATATTTAAGTGATGAATTAACTGTTGAACTCATTTTGGTTTATCTAACGATGGATCCTATTTCTGATTCCTCATTATGCTGGGAGCTCAATTGTCGCGTCACTTGCTTTAATATATAGGACGGTTTCAAAATTTTAGACAAGTGAAAATATTTGTTCTGTATAATACGCATCTGCGTTATGGAATCTGTTCCTTAATTATTAGTACGGTAACAAAACAAGTGAACTACAGAAAGGCATACACTTCGTCAGAAAAAATGCGTCTTTCTATATTTGACATACCAACTTTACTTTGATACTCACCTAACAAATATTTTCTTTGAATGTTGATTGCTTTAAGAGCTAATAGGTTTCTCTCTCTCTCACGTGTCGTTCTGTTCGTTACCTTTATGTATTTATCGTTCTTCAAAAAATAATCGACAAGAAAAAAAATATTGGTTAGAAAGCGATAGGACACCCTTCAACGTGCATACAACTGTATTGATTTAGGAGAACGAAAAAAAAAATGTCGAAGCAATAATAGATGCCAATACTTTACTTACTGACTCACCTTCTATTTGACAAGCTAATATTGCTTTCCAATAAATCGTCATACAAGGAAAATGGCTTACAGAATAGAAATAGAAACATCGATGATTATAGTGTTCAGCTGGTAATTAAATCGAGTATAATATCTTCCTCTTTTATGATTGAAAAGTTATTTGTCGATCAATGCTTATCAGATGTCCATCGAGTCTCACTATTTAGTATCAAAGAATTTTGTTTTTCACAAGCTTTCATCTGGTATAAAATTGATTATTTTCTCTATTGTAAATTACAGCACTATTCCCTTTGAATAATATTTTTTTCTAACCTTGTACAGTGAGACCCATCGGTGAGTCTCATCGCGTCGAATGGGTTAATTCTCAAGGTAATTTGCTGACTATCTTATCAAACAACAGTGAAATATTTCTAATATGTTTTCATATTTTTACGTATAGGTCAAAAATGGCCCCGGTTGGTAGTACTTGGGTTAATTATAGATAAATTATTTACGATGGTTATGTTCAAAATCTTATATAACAATAATGTAAAAGTATTTGATTTTTTAATGTTCTAACATAGGTTTTTTTTATGAACAACCTGTAATAATGGAAAAAAAGAAATTTTATTTTAAATTGAATAGAAAATGATTTCCACTGAGGCAAAAATAAGAAGAAGATTTTTGTGTAGATCTTTCATTTTATTATAAATATATGTCAAGAAATAGTTATAAGTTAACTCTGTTATTAATCGAAAAGTGATTTGATCTTTGATCAATATTTATAGTTCTTGAATAAATGTATTATTGGATTCTTTTTTGAATTTCACTCAATATTAAATTTTTGTATTCGATGATTGTTATTATCAACAACATAAAGATTATTTTGTCTATCGAATGCTAAACCACAGGGATAATTCAGCTGATTTGCTTGTACTCCTTGATCATTCCCACCGACAATAATACAACCTTGTTTAGCTCCTTTTAACCAGCGCATCACTCTATGATTGCCTTGATCTACTACATAAATATTACCTAATTGATCGACGACTATTCCACACGGATTTGACAATTGTGTCAAATTATTTCCTTGACCATGACCACCAGCAACAACAATACCTTCTTCTGCATCTTTCATCCATTTGACTACACGATGATTACTAAAATCTGATATGTAGACTGAATAATCGTGATCGACGAAAATGAAGACAGGAAAATTAAGCTGATCGACACTCATACCTTGTCCATTGCCGCCTGCAACTAATGTTCCATTCGTATCTCCTATTTTCCATCGTCTCACTTCACTCTTGGTGGCATCAGAGACATAGAAATACCCATGATTATCCATAGCCAAACTCCAACAATCAACATTTGAAATAATTGTTTCTACAGTTGTACCATTTTGCTGTGCCCATCGTACTATTTGTTGGCTTCCTCGATAGCAGATGATAAGACAATCATTATATTTATCAATGATCACAGTTTTTGGACCACGCAATTGACCATTCCGATTTCCATCGAGCACTACTTGACCACTAGTCGCACCATTCTTCCATTCCACAATACGATGACTACCTTGGTCGGACACATACACAGTTTGGTCATCATCCACACAAATATCCCATAGATAAGAAAGTTGATTTAGTTCAGTACCTTTTCCATTTCCCCCAGCCACTGTAATACCATTTTGCATCCATCTTGCATTGGCAGCAATATTTAGAACGGCTAAAGGCATTACAAGAAAAGAATTTTCTTACACAAATAAAATAGATTTTCTCCTCTAAAGTGTAAATTAAAAAGATTTACGTCACTAACTTGATCCATCATGATGAAAATTCCGATAATCATTTAAAACTGTATTCATCTTCGATATATTATTCTAATCTTTAGAAATCAGTTGATTTAGTTGGATTCTTATATAATCTAGTCAATTATATTAACTATCAAAATCTGAATAGGAAAATCAATGAGTATCACTTAAACTCATATTTGTGAAAGAATGAACTATTTTATTTTCGACTCAAAATAACTATGATCTAACTATATACAGCTGTTTGCAAAAAAAAGAACTTGTAAACATTCTCTCACCGGTATGTTTTTCTATGCAAGTACTTTAAGAATTGCTTTAAAATATGATAGATAGGCCACGATGAATTCTGTACAACAATTTAATTTCATATTCTTTTGATTGATTTATAAAAAGCAGGGGTATTGGAAATGAAGGAAGTTATTAGCTTTTCTTTCTTCCGATGTCTGAGCAAAGACTAGTGGTGCTTAGACAGCTCCCGAGCTAGTTCACCCTTGATTATGTCACTAAGTAGAATGTTTGTTCTACGATGAATAAGAAAAGCAGATGATATACTCTTGCTCCAAAAAGACAAAATTGCCATGTGAGGATTTTTCACATTATCGATTGACGGCATAGCTGAATGAATATATATCGAAGAGGAACGAAATTACACTTCTATATAGACAACGTGTAGTATATCTGTTGAGGATTTATCCCTCAAAAAGATCACTTTTGTGATTACTTATAATAGTAGAAAAACAGCTGTTTGAAAAAAATATTTTTTTGCAAATTTATTAAAGAGATGAAACAATTCTCACATTATCTTAAATAGAATCTTCATTTTCTTTCTTCAAACTTGGATGGTAATTTCGTGGAATGCTTATTAATTTTTATAGATTTTCTATCAGCATTCAATAAAAAGTGATATCCCGTACTAATTATTAATTGAATTCAGTTAGAAATATCCTTATTCAGACTTTATATCCATTTGTTACTGAATTCTTTTGCTCGCTTTTGCTCTCATCTTTTTGCTGATGATATAGCTCTTCTTTTGAAAGATGCTTTAGAAAGAAGATTATCTCAAAATATAATAGAACTAGAGGAACAAGCTAGAATTGCAATGCAGACATTTTTAACTCTTTCGGATAATTATATACTACTTGTTACTATTAAAAATACAAAGGCAATAATGCATTTGCTTTAAGTGCACTCAAAGTCTTCTATCAAAACTAGCTGACCAAATTTGTATCTAGTTTGGAGCACTTAGGAGCAGAAATTAGGACCTAGCTAACTTGGGATAAATATATGAAATTTTGGTTAATAAAAATACGAAATATATATATAGACAAATCCCAATTTAAACTAATCGATATTCGTGGTAGGTTTTTTCTTTACATTTGCTCTATCACATTTTATTTATTTTGCTCTTGATAACATGGTTCTATTTTTCAGAAAAAACACAGAACATCTTTATGCGTCAGATATTCGTATCATCTTTGGGTTATGGGAATGAGATGACTATACCAGATTTGTACTATTAAGGGAAAAAACTCTTATGGGACTATTTATATACATATTGGTTAAGATTAAAAAATAATTTAGATACAGCTTACGAAGCACTTGAATATTAAAAAACATCGGAAGCATACCTGATTGCAACATCTCCTAATCGTTATTATTATAAATCTATGAGTTTCAGAAAAAATAGTACATTCCCCAATCGCCAAGCAGCAAGGGCAATTACGTAGATTTATATCCCTTAACATTTTTTAGTATACATGAAAAACGATATCAAATTTTGAAAAGATAATCATCCGTTATCAAGATATTTATATCTTTACTCTCTATTATGTAATTTTTTTTCATATATAAATGTACACAAAATCGAAATCGATTAAATTCTGTTTGGTCCTGAGGAAAAGATAACTTATAAATTGTAATAGAAATGTAATTGAATTCTAAACATCTCTCTTTCTTTTTTAAGTTTTTTATTATTCTATCGTAGTATGTTAACCCTACGGAGACCAATAAACGTGAATATAAAAAAAAGTTTTACCAATTGCTGTCGTCATATTGTATACTTCAATGACGGTTATGTGTGTGTGTGTATATTGAAGAACGTGAAAGAAATATAAAAGAATAAAAGTAATGAAGTCTTATCTGATTGTGTGAACAGACATCCCAACGAAATGAGTCAATGTTAATAAATATCATTATGAAAGAACAGAACGGAAAAGATTTCGTTTTACATTAAAAAAAATAGAAAAGAAAAATAAGCGATCAGAGACCGAAAACGAGTTGAGTCAGATTTTTTTGACTCGTTTTCGATCTCTGATGTCTATTACTTATTCTCTACTTCCTTTAATAAAAGTTTATCTTCTTGGTGGAAAATCTACGCTTTGAGATATTTCAACAGCTTGAGGAGTGAAAATGATGCTATAGATGTGAATGCGATTGATATCTGCAGCAATTGTTTTTACTAAAACTGATGGTACCTAATATAGCTCAAAAAGTTTGCAGTCTACAGCAACTTCAGGGACTTAGATGATCGACTTACATCTCTACTCGTTGCTTCAAACTTGCTCGATCATTTCCAGTCTAATAATTGTATCATGAAATCCAGGTGGTTCACGGAAGATCAGATCCTGTCGAAAAAGTTTCAAAATCGACATATTATAGCCATTGAAATTAATCCGACACCTTCTACTGTAAGTCGACAACTTACACAGTTTTCTGTTGAAAATCGGACTAGTAGAATCTGTCGTATCCGATATGATTGCATACTATGCGATATCAGCAAGTCATCGGAACCTGTTCTGACAAATGATTGTTGGATCTCAAAGTAGTTTTGAGTTTTTCGTAAATTGTCGTTGAATTTATTCCCAAACGAGTGTGTATTTAACTAAAGTTTATGGAAAAAATATTGTAATTATGTCCAAAATAGAATTACTGTGTCTATAATTACAAACAATACACTCGACCATATATTCATGAGAAAGCACTTTAATATTAATTTTAGGCAGATCTAAGTATATTAGTTGGTATTATAAAGCATACAACATCAGTCAGCACAGTCATAGAACCTCTTGCAAAACTATGAATTATGCATCATTCAAACCTAGTTTGTAAGACCATGATAATTACATAGAACTATAAACAGCTTCTTTTAACAATTAACTCAATGTCTGAGAATACATAATGATGATAATCATAGCAAGGTAAATTGAGTCGCGACGTTTTATTTAAAATAAACAAAAAATTAATGGACGCGTTTCCTGCGAGTTGCGAATCGGGTTGACTCGTGAGCATCTCTAGTTCGGCCGAACTGGTTTCACCTCTCGAGTGTAGGCGTGGGTAATGTTCCGGATAAAGAGAACACCCATATCGAAAGACTAGCGATATTAAGGGATGAAAATATTTCATTTATTATTACCATATACTATCTGGTATTATTTTTCACTAGGATGGATGTGAGCATAAGTGATAGAAAACCTATGCAACATTTCTCACCTTGAATACTTTAATGTTGATATACGTTATCACGTTCTCAACAATCTTTATAGTTGAAAACATTCAAATAAAGATAAAAAAGACAAGTTGTTAAATCGTATCGTCATGTTTGGAACGTATCACAAGATGCATTTGATAAAAAATTAAATAGTCTCAGATGTAAAATATAAGTTAAAGTAATCGACAATGTACCATCGAAACGTTTGTGACTATTTGTTTTATAATAATTTAACTCTAGTAAGTAATTTGTAAGCATGAATTTAGAAGCTATTCTGATGATTTACAAGTTATATATCCGCCTAACTAAAAAATGGTTAGACATGGTAATTGTTCTTTTATTTATTTTTAATAAACTGACGAACAGCTTCAATATATTTTGGAGTGACCACACTTCTTGATCATCTTCAAAGTGATCTCTGTCACGATTAAATTCAGCATACCAATTGTAAACTATTGCGCGTGAAACATGAGTCTTCAAATGTTTTCTGTACAAATTTCAGGCATTCTTGCTATGACAATTTTTTTTGTAATCATATATTTCGTCTATTGTGAGATTCATAGCAATGTCAAAACTTAATCAAGAATCTAGAAATTTTTAAAGTGACCCACGTAAATATGATTGAGAAAAATGCATGAAATGTTTCGATGGAAAATTCATTTTCCGAATGGTATTTATATAAGTGAGAATCAAAGAAAGTAAAAATCATTATTTTATAGTTAAATATACTCCTTTCTATTATTTAGTAGTTATATTACCCTTTGATAAGGAGATAATAAAAATTCACCATAATATTGACTCAGTGGAAAAAAAAGGCTTCGAGACGTCCAAGTGTTTCGTATACATACACGTCGTCGTGGCGTTTTAGGTTTTGATGATATAGAGACGATATTTGTATTTATTAATCAGAGCGACCTTCTTACTTATTTGATCTTTGACTTGATACAGACAGATAGACACTAAACAATAGTAATATTTATTTATGTTACAGTAGAAATTTATTCTAAATTAATTAATATAACAAACTAGCCTAGAAAGTAAATGTGTTGCTTTTTAGATAATATTTATTCTTTCTTCCTTTGTTATTGTGTTAAACAATGAAATGTTTCTTTTCCATCGTATTGTTAGTGATGCCTATGATTATTTATTTTGTGAACGGTGAAGAACAAACAATGATATCAGAAAAATATTCGCTTGATGGAGATTTCAACAAGATTCGAGCATCTGCACACATTCAATTCGAATTGACTCATGTCAATAGTGAACCGAGTGTCACCATCGAAACAGAACAATGGGTGCATACAGGACGATATATTACTGTTTCAACAAGACCAAATGATTGTTTGTATTCATGAATTGAAGACTTAGAATTTCTCATCTCCTTTTTGAATATTAAGTAAAAGATAAACATTGAATTAATAGGTATGTGTTAAAAGCAAAGAAAAATTTTCATTATTTCCCTTTTATTCTGAAGACGTTTCAATTTCTTTTTACAGGTCTTGATATAAAGTTAGTGAGCAACACCAATTATCCATCAATCAAAGTGTATGTTAATTACCGGACACCTCTGATTAGTTTGGAAATCGATGGAACATCATCAATAATATCAACAAACGTCATTTTTAGTAATCCTTCATCACTTTTCTATATTGCACATTCTGGAACTGGCATCGTAACACTCGAACTACAGCACAGTTCTGATATTAATGTTGCCATATCGGGTACAGGTCGATTGACTTTATCAGGTCGAGTTCAAGGAAATGGACGATTGAGTATCTCAGGTACTGCGCACGTGGATGCAATAACATGTCCAATAAAAATTGTGACTGTTGAAATGTCTGGAATTGGATTAGCTAGTGTTTATGGTGTGGAAGGAGTTCATATTACCATAAGCGGATTTGGTACTGTTTGCTATCGAGGACCTTTGCTCAGTCAAGTGATCAGTGGTTCTGGTTCGATTAGACAATGTTCTCTTGAAGAGACATCTAAACAACCTCAACATTCATCTAAAGAACCTCAACATTCATCAACAAAAAGTGATAAAATCATGGATAAAAATCAACGATTAACGATTATTCTTATCACGACAGTTTTCTTTCTCATCTTCTAATTTATCATTAATTGACACCATTGCTTTTTCTTTCAATTTATAATGCATAATCCTATAAAATATGTCTTTTCTAAAATCAAATCTTCTCTTGCTGATTTGAATAAGATCATCAAACAGATTATCAGTATCATTGAGAAACTCTAAACCCAACAAATAATAATAATAATAGTTGAGAAGTTAGACAACTAATTGTATTCATGATATTGATAAAATTCGAAGAATCCAAAGAACTCTAAAGGGTGAAGATAAAGTTAGAGAGCCCGAAATCTTTGTTTTTCCGACTTTGTTGTATAACACAATATCTTGCGCTACTTGAAGTGCCTAAATTCGTTAAAATTATAGGATTCTAGGAATCCCTTGGATTCTATAAGTATCATTTCTAATTTTTTTTGGATTCAGAGTTTCTCAAAAGTTCGGATTTCACGGAATTTGGCCACGTCTCCTCTTTTCAAAGTGACATAACAAAGTGGAAACGTCATTTATATTCGAACGTTATTGATTGGTAGAAGTTTGATATGAAAAACGAAAGGTATCCACAATTTTTACATATTTCGATATTTGACCTCGTAAATATCATTTCTGTTGTTTTTTGATAACTTTTCTCCTTTTAAGTGCAGCGATTTTTGATATACTTTTTAGTGTTATAAAAAAGCAAAGCAAAAAAAACAACAGTATGCCAGCTCCTTCTGATAATCAACATGAAACGAAAACAAGTTATTTTACACCAACAATAGTATCGAAATATGTTAATACTATTATCAATTCCCCTATATATAATGAATGGATTACATCTTTGATATATGATTCGTTAGAACTTCAACCAGGTCATATATTAGTTGATATGGGTTGCGGTCCCGGTCTACAATCAATAATAATAATGAATCAAATACGTTTAATAGGTAAGTGTCGTAGTGTGACTGAAAGACATACTTCAAAGCAGTTGACCGACTACGTTGCAGTGCATCCTGATAGGACGTCACTACAACTTCCACGAGATAGATATTTTAAGTTTTTTTCATAAATACTATTACTTCTAGGAGTGGATATATCACAAGGTATGCTGGATACATTTCGAAAAGTATCAGACTCAAATCCGAATATGGAAACATTATGTATGGATGCTGTTACATTTAGTCAGTCAACTCATTATTCATCATATGATCGTATTTTCTTAAAAGGCATGGATCATTTCTTAACATACGAAGAACGATTGCTTGCTTTTCAAAGGTTTTTACAAACAACTTGCGCCAAATAATGGTAAACTATTGTTAATACGCAGGCCATTTCGAGAGAAAATTTTTCCATTTGATGAACGTACATAAAATTTGTTTCGAAAAATGAATGATATTGAAATAGGCAGGATTTAAGCAAATTCAGCAAGAGACATTTACATTTGAATATCCTCCAAATAGTGTTACAGTTGAAGATTGGATTTATATTATAGAAAATCGATTATGGACAATATTTTCAAAAGAAAATATAAACGAGCAGCAGTTGAAGGATTTAATTGATCATGTCAAAAAACAATATGATAGTCCAAATGGTTACCAAACAATAGGCAAACAGACAATAATAAAATGCTGCGTAGAATAAGTGATATTTAGTTTCTGACATCCGTCGACGAACGACGGGACAAATTCTCCATTTTTTTTTGTTACAAAATTGAAATAAACTAAGAATGACTGCTCTATGGAAGACAACTTTGGCACTATTGCTCCTAGATGATCAATAGAGGATATTGTCATAGTTCGTCGTATTGTTGCTGTTAAGATCACCACATCGCTCAAACGGAGAACCTATATTAAAAAACTTTTTTAGACATGTTCTTATAGTTCCTGTTATGGTCAAAATAAAAAGCATACATAATAGTGCTACTTCTTACAGCATTTAATATAATAAAAACATTATGTATGCTTTTGAAAAAAGAATCAAGATTATATCATTTTTCTGTGCAGAAATATTCATAAAACAAATGGTGTTACAATTATTCAGGGACACCCGATATTTTCATGCATATCTAGACGTTCTCGAAATAAAGGAAAAGAACAATCAGCGAGAAGAACTAACGCACGACACTTGCTCTCTCTTTCGCATCTTAACATAATCTTTCCAAACTCATCTGACAAATCCCTTAATCAAGGACAAAACGATCGTCGTAAGTAGCTTGAATCCCTCTTATATACTCACCCTTCGAAGAGTATTTTTGCATAAATCAATGCTCTCACGTCTTTCGTAATGACATATTTTCTCGTCAAGATAATATTTGTGGACAGGTAAGTGAGCCTCAATCTTCGTCTTTTTATTTTACCTCTTATTTTTTGCTCGTTCTACATCAATGCGAGCTTTTTCTCTGTTTTTCTAACACTCATATGCCTTACTTCTGAAGAACGCAAAGAAGAACATATTTTCGCCAAAGTAAGAAAAAGAAGGAAGACAGAAAAAAATATATTTGACATTTGTCATGTAAAAAGCAACAGAATATGCGCACATGTTTTGATCACTTCTGACTATTTTGCAAACAATTGAACCGATTCCACGTTTAGAATAGTGATCGATGCATCTCTAGAAAATGTACTCGTTTTCTTTTTCACTACTTGATTCATCCTACTAATCAGTTTTATTCAAAATCTCTTGATGTATTATTGTTTGGAGAAAATGTCCATCCATAGTTTCTGTTGTAGATATCTACTATGGCATCTTCTAACCGGCAGTTGGATACGGACCTTGTCAAAAGAGGGAGGCCGCGAATTCCGAAAAGTAAGTACTTTGTTGGGAATCATTTGTTTGTAAAAAAAATGAAATTTTCAGATATAAAGGATAAGCAGCAAAGAAGACGCCCAAACGCCTTCTTAGCCTTTCGAATCACGAACCAACATGTAAGAGCACGAAACATAGAATCTTTTCTATCTACAGGTCCTTGTGTAGATTTTGTATCATGCTGCCCAGATTCAAAAGGAAATCATCCGATCAAATCCACTTTTCTCAAATGCTGCAGTTCCCATTTCGAAGCTTCACATTACATTCATGGTATTCGAGCTGAAAAATGAGGAAGATAAACAAAGGTAGGTACTATCTGCAACACCATGATAGTTATGTTTTGCCTTTTGTTATTAAAAATCAAAACATAAGTACCAAGAATCATGTAATTTGCACGAGATCTCTAAGATGAAGTTGAAAATAATAGGAAAATAGGTGGCTTGATGTGCTCATGCGTTATCTCATTATTTCGCCACATAACTCTTCCAGATTCTGCACACACTCATGTATAAGCATTATATCTATGCTTTAATCTATGAGACTAGTATGTTATAATACGCAGAAAAAAAAGAATTCTCTTGTGAGACTCTAATTGGATAGCATGAATTTCGCAGCACTAACTTTGCTGAAAGTCAACTGCCAAAGTCAGTACTGCGAATTTCGTGTTTCCATGATGATCTCTATGAATCGATGAGAATCCGCTTTTTTTTTCTCCTTTAGCTGGAACGTATTCTAGTAATATTTAATATCCTTATTAGAGCTCAGAGGTGTCTAATAAAAGCATGCCGTCGCATTCGAAGTTCTGAACTAGTGCCTCCTCAAATTCGCTTCGTTGGTCTGTCCAATTTTGGCAGCGGAGTTTTATTCATGAATCCGGCGGATGATACACATCTCGATGTACTCAAACAAATTAATAGTAGTGTTATAATTTTTATTTTAAAATGTTTCATTCGTTTCTTTTTTCTATTTATACCAAGATATTTGTCGTGAAACATTTGAAGAAAATGGAATTGTTTGGCCTGATCATCTTCCATTCCATCCTCATCTCTCATTGTTCAGACTAAAACGCGGTTTTGACTATGGAGGTCAGCTGAAATATATTTTTAATTAAGTTTATAGTTTTGTGTATTCAAGGAGTGACACAGATTCATCCTAGCTTATACGCAAAATTTGCTGATCAACAATTTGGCACTGAAATTATGCGATCGATTCAGCTGTGTAATATGGGTGCGAGACAAGCTGATGGATACTATGAAGTATTTTTCGAAAAATCACCGTGTAAGCTCCTATCTTTCTTGCTCGTTAACTTCACTATAAATTACCATCATGTTTTTTGCTTTTAGTCGATGAAACAAACTTCTAAAAACCAGTACAAGATTTTTTTCTGTCCTGTCAAAATTTAATACATATGAAAGAATATTACACACAATTTATATGAAAAATAAAACAGCACTATGAACAAGGGAACAATAAAAGCAGATGTATCAATTCCTAACAAGAAATTTTGCAGAGCTTTCGTATAAAAAAATACAAGATATCCGTTGCCAATACTCTTGCTTACAAAGATCTATTAAGTGAAAAGATACGATCCATTGCTGAGCTTCATCTAGAAAATTCTGAAGCTGCTGTTAACGCATATATGAGCTTCTCTTAGAAGGATATCAAAAGGAGTGAAACTCCCATAGAATTTTATTCTGGTTCCACTACTATCAGAGGTGAACACAGGACAGGATGTATGGTTCATCCTGTCATCCTGTCCTGTCCACTCTGAACTTATTCAGTATATACATCGAGTTCGTCCCAAATAATCAGTTAGATCTCCAAATTTTCAGATCACAGAATAATATATTTAACTGAAAAGTCGAAATTAAAAAAATATGCTTCCTTGGAGGATATTGGCATGAGATACTCCTTTCCAAAAAAATAGTAGAAACCTTATGAATTCATCCATATATTATTGTTGACTTAACTAAAGAAATTTAGTTTTTTTTTTCAATTTGATGGAAAAATTTTTCCTTTTCAATTGTTCAGCGTTCTTTTACGGAGTTGTTTTGAGATAGCTTCATGAAAAAGAATCAGTAGTAGAAATTATTGATTGGTCGCAAAAATGTCTTAACAAAGCAACAGTACAAGATGTGCATAATTAAAAAACGGGAATATTGTTGTTAGCGATGACTCAAGTCATCACTCTCTTTAGTGCTCGTGTTATTAAGCATATGATCTAGGATCACATTTTTCTTTTTCTTTCCTTCTCTTTCTTTTTTCTTGATTCATGATTCATGATGCGTTGTGCCAAAAATGTGATCATGTATCACATTTTTTCTCTCTTTATTACTATATATACACCATTCTTTTTCGTGTAAGAAAGGGTTTTTTCTTTTGATTTTGTTGCTCAAACGTGCTTTTCTTCTCTTCGAAAATAAAGCCTACGATACTCACATACTCACTCTCGTCCTCTCTCTTAGCCCTACATACAGGCTAACACTAGACAAATTTTAGTTTTTTCGTAAACATCTATACCATTTTTCATAATTTCACTTGGGAGGAACATTCGATTTCTGAGAATTAATGAAAACACAAGACAATCTCATCTTTTTCTTTCACAATTCATTTTACGCTCCCACTAGTGAATTCCAGTTTTCTTAGCCTAGAAAAAACTTATTAAAAATCTGTTCCATATAAATTTTCGCTGATGGAAAGCTTTAAAACAAAAAAAATAGGTATTGAATAATATCAAAGACCGCGATGGAGCTATTTCAGTATAACCCGATGGAATGTTATGAAGCATGTAACACATGATTTTTGACGCCATCTGACATGCTTATTAATATTGAATGTTGTATTCGACGCTAATGTAAGTGTGAAAATATGTTAGTGGAACCAAAGTTTAAAAATGATAAGTCTATAAAAATCTGCTCATTTTCTAAATGGCTATAGGTATTTTGAAAGAAGAAATTTCGCTGGATCTTCTTTTAATACAATCTCAAATTCGAAATTTTTCGGAAAAATTGAATTTTTTTAGGAGAAGTCCTTTCATTGATCAGTTGATTGCATGCATTAGCGATCATATAAAAAATCAAAGCATCTTTTTTAAAATGTAGTTTTTAAGTTTAATATACGATTATCTTTCTATTCTGTGAAAAAGAAATATCGTACATCATTAATAATGATCTTTTAGGAAATCATTTGGGTACTACTCAATTATATTCGGCAAATCCTAATTATATCACTAGACGGAACGAACAATTTTCACTTGTATATATTTTCTGAGTATAACTACAATATTCATTTCTTACATTAAAACTCTCCCATCTCTCTGCCAGTAGAGAGTATTAAATCACAGCAATAACACATTCGATTAAGATTTAGTTTATATAACTGCGACTAAATTTCAATCTAAAAATTATTTCATATTTATATACAAAAAGACAATTCTATATCAATTATGAAATAACATATAATATTTATTTTTTAAAGTATCGTATATATATAATGAAAAGAAAAACAGAATGACGACAATAGTATAGAATAAATGCAATGTTTGAAAAAAAAACTAATTTTACTTTCTATTGAAGAAGAATTTTTCTTTGGATATGCATGACTTTGCGTTAATTAAAGTCTGAAGAACTTTTCTTATTAGTCGTTTTTGTTACACATCTACATTATTTGCATAGTTTAGGAAGTATATAATTTTATATTATAGTAAATGGAAGAAAGAGTCTGTGAAATAATAGTCGAGAATAAAGATCATAGTCGAAAAATTGTGGAATTTTCCCCACTAAATAATTATTTTTGATGATAAAAAATTTATTATTAAATCTATGCATACACCCAAATTGCAAATGGTAAAACAGAGAAAATGCTAAAATAGATTTGGAGATTTACAACGAATTTGGAAGTCCTTTTTAGTTTCGTATAATATTATTAAAACCCTCAAAAGTGTTTTCTAAATGCTCAATAAATCTTTGAAGAAGCTTCATATGGCACCATTTTGATTTTCATATCTTTAAAAAACTAAGATAAAATGATACTGTTTAATAAAGAAAACATTAGATGAAGTAATTCAGATGAAAAATTTAGAAATTCCATTTGTTTTTGTTGGTTCTCATTTATTATACGTCGTATAAACATGATTTTTTGAGTAGTTGCCTAATTCGATTTATAATATAGACGAAACAAAAACATCATACTAGCATAATCTTACAAAAAATATAGATATTTTATTTTTTCATTTATAATTATTCGTAAAAATTATAAATGAGGGATTTACAGTAAAGTGTTCGTTAATAATTTTATATATAATTACATTGGAACAAAGTTATTTATATATAATTTTATTGTGTATTGAAAAAGTGAACATACAATGAAATCGGTCAGTATGTCCAGCCGTTTACAATATAACTTTCGAAAGAAAAAATCAGATTAGAGTAAAATTTTTTATACAATTTAGTCTCATTAATATCTTGGCCGAGTTCAAAGATGAGCCTTATTAGACGCGTCCTTCTTGAGTTATTGCAAAAATACTGTTTTTCTCTATGATGTTTCCATAGGAAGATCGATATATCTAGACATGCACCAAGCCCAAACTGTTTGCGAGTTTGGGTTTGGCTTCAATACTAAAACTACTTAAATGATTTATTTTTGAACTTGGATCAATATCTATTTAGCTTGTTATCTTCGTATACTTGTTTCTAACTTATAACTGCTAGTCAAATATTATCTGGAGGTAGTATTCATAACTTTTTAACGTCTACTCGAATGTGATGCCTGTAACTTTTAAGGATTCCCTTGGAGGGATACTCGTTTTTTTTAAGGGCGACTTACACATGATACAGTAATTTTCTAGTGGTATATGTAGTGATCGTGCGAATTTTCAGGGACTGTTGGTGATGATGTCACATGAACTTTATTAGTATCATGGGTCTACGCCTATAACTATTAGTAGATGTTCAGGAACATTACTCAGAATCTTTCAGGAACCATCTACCTACGTTGCTTGTGGTCTTCTAAACTTAATCGTCTAGTGGAAAACATTATATGTAGCACTTCAACCAACGGTTAAACGGTGCATTGCATCACTTTTCCACGGGTCTATATCACTTCAGTTCCGCATACCTGCACTCTCATATTCTAAATATAACTCCATCCCTAACTATGCCTTTTTGTTTATTATTGTCAATTCATTTGACCTTCAACTCTGGTTCTGATCTGATGTCAACTGCAACCCAAAGCTTTTTAAAAGGTCGTCGCAAAGATGAATGTAAAAAGTCATGCTATATCCAATCTTGTCACAAAAAAGTTGAATACTTTTTTCAAATACTTTTGAGATCAACATTACACTATCACTTTCTTCTATTTCACTAAATAAGCTACGAAGTCAATGAAAGTTAAACTCAACTGGCAAACTGTATCATCGCTACCTTTACTTCAAGTCTACATGCCTCTACCCTTACAGTTGGAGATCGCACTTCCACTTCCGACTGGGAGTATGCAGGACTAAGTTGAAAATTCATCAGAACTAGGACAGAACTACCAGAAAAAAAAGTTGTCCTAATCGAAACTAAAGACTACAAAATCTATATATATAAAGAAGAAAGTTTGTTTGTTTGTTTCTTTGTTATTTATACATTTCGACACGATACGACCAAATTTAATGAAACTTTCCAGGTAATACCTTTTCGATCAGGGGAAGGTCGTAGGATAGTTTTCGACCTAAAATTTTCACATTAAGGGCCTTTTATAACTCTGATAGTTGGTTTTACTGCAGTCTGTCTATGAATGTGCGTCAAGGTCAAAAAAACATTGGGCTGCGAGCAGATATAAGCCCACCAGAAATTAGAGTTAATCACAGAGAGGGATCTATAATAATCTAAATGGTGTTTGTGTGATTCCTGAGTGTCACATTTTTCAAAAATTCAAAAATGATAGAAAAAAAAACTTGCGCTTTTTGTAAATATATGTAAGATTTAGGACACTCAAAAAGAGCGAATGATATGCATATGATATAATACGAATAGTAACTTTATGCATGGGAATATCCCTCAGATAAGAATGGCAACATGTTCGATGAAATTCTATTCATCATTACTTATAACGTATTCTAGCAGAGAAAACATTAAATGAGAGAAAATAGCGAAAGGTATATGTATGATACATATATGGCAGTAATAGACCAAACACATATCATCAACTGAAACGAAGAAAAGAAACAGGCCTAATACATATCTCTGGAGATATGTGCGAAAACTGGAACTCACAACCAACATGCGAGTACATATACAAGGTGATGTATCTGCCGAACGTTTTTCTCAACAACTGCTCAAGATTGGTGATGGAAAAATATCAGCTGATCCGACGACTGGACTCATCAAACTTCCAGAAGACTTCTGTAATGTAGTGGATTCACTAGAGATCCTGAAAATCTATGTGTTTCCAAACATCAAAATCCATTTCAACGATCACAAATGGCTTTGCAAACGTGCCATTCTGGCTCCTACGAATGACAACGTGAACGTCATTAACTCACCGATTCAGTAGCAACTGCCTGGAGATGTAACAGTCTACAAGTCAGTCGACACGGTTGTGGATGTTGATCAGGCAGTTCATTATCCAACCGAATTTTTTGAACTCGCTCGAGCCTCCTGGAATGCCTCCACACAAACTGATGCTCAAAGTAGGCTCTCCGATTATGCTTCTAAGGAATCTTGATGCGCCTCAGTTATGCAATGGCACACGGCTATGTGTAAAAAGATTGATGTCTCATGTTATTGTGGCAACCATCCTAACCGGCTGCGCAAAGGGTGAAGATGTATTCATACCAAGGATACCCATTATCCCTTCCGATATGCCCTTCGAATTCAAACGCTTGCAATTTCCAGTACGCCTTGCCTTCGCCATGTCGAACAATAAAGCTCAAGGGCAGTCTCTTAAAATCGCCGGTATCAATCTAGAAACTCCTTGCTTTTCTCATGGTCAACTGGAAAGAATTTGTATGTACTTGCTCCTGATGCGAAAACTAAAAACATTGTCTATCAAACAGCTTTGGAATAAAAATTGTATTTCAGTCTCATAGTCTTTTTCCGGTTTTTTTTTCCTTTTTTTGAAGACCAATAAAATACATCCCGAGCAACGCCGGGTACTCCCGCTAGTGTTCTATATTTTTGAACGAATTATCTTATAAATCATACCAATCAAGACAATATTTAACAGATCTAACCAAAACTGAGTATTAGAAAATTTTTAAAAATATCATACGAATAAATTCTAAAATAGTTTTCTCTCATTCTAGACCTAAATCATAAAAGATAATTTTTCTAACTTTGAATCGAAAACAAAAAATTTCGAAAAGTAAAATAATAGATGTTGAAAGATAAAGACGTGGAAAAATGAAAGTGATCAGAAACAAAAGTCTTCCTTATCTTCACCTTCATTTTACTCTTGCATTGTTATACTTGTCCTCCTTCTTTTATATTTTTATAATTCTGAGAACAAAAAGCATCGAGCCGATATAAACCTGAAGAGAAAAGAATACAAATAAAGATAGCGATCATCACCATGATAATATAAAGCACGATAAAACTTTCTTTATGGCTAGGAAGATAATTCACCAAAAGCAGTATATTTGCTCTCGCTATTGACAAATCTCTGCAATTCAGGTAAAGACACATTTCACTCCTGTTTATTGTCATTATACATTGAGAATTTCATTTCTGTACTAGTATTCTTTATTCGAAATTCATTTAACCATTTCTTTTAGAATGAGTGATTACTGATAAAATGAATCATGCACAAAATTTTCATACAGTATGTCTGTTAATGGATAAAAAAAATGCTAGTTGCTACTGGACTTCGTGTTGATTATTTAAATAGTTCTGAAATATATGATGTGCAAACAGGCATTTGAATCCTCACAGGAAATTTAAATAGAGGACAATATCTATACATCGTATCTGTCTTAAACAATGAAAGAGAATTGATTACGAGTGGAGAAGATGATCTTTATCATAACACTGTTGAGATATATGATCTATCGACAGGAAATTGGATTTCGATATGTAACATGAATACTCTACGAAATTAACATACAGAATTTGTATTACCTAATGGAAAAGTATTGATTGCTGATGGATCGGAAATGATGATTCTTTATCTAGATAGTATCGAATTATATTAACTACCCGAAATAGTTCGACATAAATTCATTTTTTTTCTTATTATTACTTTCTTTTCAAAAAGAAATAATGTGATATATAATCTGTGTTCCTATTAACTTATCGTACTAGGTTGTTAATACTATTATTCCCGATAAAATATAATTGGTTATTCATAAGCTGAGGACGCAGTGCATCAAATTTATAAACTTACTTTATCAAAACGATCAACGAAGACAGCTCTACAAGATCTAGAAAGCAAAATTGTTTTCCTGAAAGCCTATCTTTTAGCAATAGAGTACCTGTAAAAGAATTTATTTATATCAATAGAATTTGAAACTTATTGTAACTTGATAGTTCGTCCTCAGCTTATGAATAATCAGTTATATTTTCGAGTCATATTTTTCACGAGCTCTCATTTAATATAAAGTTTGTTCTTCGGATTATTTCCAGTCATAGTGTTGCCTCTATATACTCACCCTCCATCAGAATAATGCTCCTTCTAGATTACGTAATACATAAAAAAGTTGCACAAGTGCTTTGAAACCTTTTCATAAAACAGAAGATTACTCTATTGAAAAGCCTTAGTTGTTTTTAGCCGATTTTTTTAAGTCTTTAAAGCAACATAACATAAAAATAAAACAAAGAGAGTTTGTCAAAAAACTTCCACTGTTCCAATTCTGTTTCTTTTTCCTTTTCATACAATCCTTGTCGACATATAGTATAATTTTGATTTCTTCATAAAATGAATCACATTTCTTCAGTTGACATCTGTGGAACAATTCTCATTCTCCATTTTCGAATACAATATGCAATAAATCTGATTAATCTTGGTAGAACAAACTTTAAAACTGTTGTTAAACCACCAACTATACCAATCAATGTTGTGAAGATATAAATCAAATCATTTCTTGTCTCAATAGTATAACTACATTGTAACGATTTACATTCATCATAGTATTTATCATACATTTTAATTGATTTCCATTCTTCGATCATTAAATTATTAAGAAGATCTTCGATAGTTGAATATGGAGAATATTGACTTGATAATGATGAGTCAAGAGCTATAACATTCATTGAAAAAGATGATAATGATGATAGGATAGTGTTTAGTCCATCTAAGCAATTTTGATCATAAAAACATTGAAGATTAGACCGAAGTAATGACTCAATTACATAGCATCCTATATAGAAACCAGTTACGTTAAATAATTGTGTCCAAGTTGAATAAAGATAAATAGCCGCTCCATCAATGCATCTACTGGATGAGCCACAAATACAGCCTGAATAATCTGGATCAATGTTCGATAAATATAATACACCACTTTGGTTTTTCAGGTATGGCCAGAAATTTGTTCCAAGTCCAGCAGCTAAACGATTATGTTGGGTTGTATTTCGGATCATATTAAGAGATAATAAGAATTGATTGATAATTGATGATTTAAACTGATCAATCAAGTTCTGAGTTTGTGCTTCAAACACCTTTTCAGATAATACCGATGCTGTGATATATTGACTAGAATTGAACTGAGTGAAACTATTAAAAAGGATGTTTTGAATTAACTGACAAAATCCATTCAACGCCTGAAATGCATATGTACCTCTGAATCGAAAATCCAAAACAAAGTTGCTGCCTGAATGATCAAATACAGCAAGATATGAAAACCAGTTGTTGGTAACAAACATACTATTGCATATTTGATGTAATGTATATTCAACATGAAGAAACTTTTCATAACTGATCGATATTTGACTACATGAACAGATGAGAGTTTGATTATATTCGGAGTATAATTTTGAATATTCTGTAAGTGAAGGTTTGTTCACATTGATAATCTTTATCACCTTTATCAACGAAGTGTATAAGAGAAGGATAGTTAATGCTAAGATTAAGAGAATAATAAATAATCTTGTTGATATTCGTTGATTTCGAAGTTCATGTTCATCAGTTGAAGGTGGTATAGACGGAAATATATTGAATGTTAAAATGTATTGTTTTAATTTTGGAAAAAAGAGTCGTATGTATTCACGAATTACAATTCCTGTAAAATGAAACATATAAATAAACATATTAAGCAAAAGAACTTTAATAGTTGAAGTAGCAATTGAGTATGTGAGATTCCTTTCAAAGTGACTATATCAAATATTGTTTATATGTTAGCACATTCACGGCGATGGGGCCCACCGGTAGGCCCCACCTTGCATTTCATATTTTAATCCCTAAATACATTTTATTAAAAAGCAGAATATACTATAAGATTCAGCGTGAAAAGGTCTACAATTCCCATAGTAAAGCTTATTTTGATTGTGTAATTTCTGTTTGCAAACAAAGTAAAACTCTGTGTGACTAGCTTTAAGATTGTGAAACGATCGTTTTTTCTATATGAATCTGAACTTCCATTTTTCTTATTTCATCTTTTTATCATATAATATGATTTCGTAAAAAAAAGACAAAATATGCCATAAGATGCAGCGTGAAATGCTCTACAATCTACATTGTAAAGTTTATTTCAATTATGTTCGTTTGGTTTTCGACTAAAGCAAAACTCTGTGTGATCAATTGTGTCAACCTCAAAAATTAGTCGCACATAGTTTTGCCTTTTCTTCAAATGAAAAATATACAATTGAAATACGTTTTATGATGTAGATTTTAAAGCTTTTCACGCCGCATCTTTTGGTGTATCTTGTTTTCTAAGACACTGCATTTAGAGATGTCACTTTCTATGAAAATTGAATCGCCGTGAATGTGTTAATCATTAAAAACACCATTTGAAAGTATAGAAAATAATAAAGTATGTCTGTAACACAGATTCGTCGTTGATCATCAAACGCAAATGTTTTCTTATTTTCTTGTCAAACTATTTTGTGACAAATATTGACAAGTAACAGAATAGTTGCTCAAGCTATTATATCAAGAATCGTTTGAACTTAAATACAGAGAACTTTCTCGTAATAGGAACTTGATAAAAGTTGATCACGTTAACCCTTTGGGGACGGACGTGGTATATATACCACTTCAAGTATTTCTCAAAATTCGAGTGTCATAGAGTTCTGCCGATCATGAGAACAGTTCCAATCCGCAGGGATGGTGCACTGTCATATCACGTTCCACTATATATTCAGTTTTATTGTCTCATCCAGTCCCGCAAAAATTGTGGGACCCGATTTTTGAGAAACGCTGGAAGTAGTATATATACCATACCCGTCCCCAAAGGGTTAATCAAAATATTCTTTTTATAAAACAGTGCAAAAAGGTTGTTCGAATATATCTTACTTGTGATTGTTTGTGACTGTTCTCTCTTTTTTCTGACGAATTTCACTACTGATGGTACCACAATTTTCAAAACTGTTGTCAAACCACCAACTATACCAATTAATGTTGTAATGATATAAATTAAATCATTTCGTGTCTGAATAGTATAACTACATTGTAAGGGTTTACATTCATCATAGTATTTATCATACATCGGTGTCAAGTTCCATTCTTCAATCATTAAATTATTAAGAAGTTGTTCAATGGTTGAATTTTGAGAATACTGATTTGATAATGATGAGTCAAGAGCTATGAAATCCATTGAAGAAGATGATGGTAGGTAAGTTTTTAACACATCTAAGCAGTTTTGATCATAAAAACATTGAAGATTCGATTGAAGTAATGCTTCAATCACATAGCATCCTACATAGATACCTGATACACTCCAACCACCTGACGGAATAGATGAAACATAGATAACTGATTGGAAACTACATGTACTTGATGTACCACAGTCGCAACCATAAAAAGCAGTTGACCTCTGTATAAAGGATAAGCCTACCCATGTGAAGAAAATATAATTTGTCAGTAGTGTAGATAATAATCTATTTGCTTGTGTTGTTTTTCGAATCATATTGAGAGATAGTAACAAACTATTTGTTGTTGATGATCGAAAATGATCAGTGAAGGATTTAGTTTGTTCTTCAAATAATTTTACAGATGTCACAGATGCAGTGATATATTGACTAGAATTGAACTGAGTGAAACTATTAGAAAGAGTATTTTGAACTAACTGACAAAATCCATTCAATGCCTGGAATGTACTTTGACCTATCACTCGAAAGTCGCGAGTAAACATTAAAGGTTGGGATGACCGACTCTGATTTAAAATCCATGTATGGGTGGCATAAATACTATTGCATATTTGATGTAATGTATATTCAACATGAAGAAACTTTTCATAACTGATCGATATTTGACTACATGAACAGATGAGAGTTTGATTATATTCAGAGTATAATTTTGAATATTCTGTAAGTGAAGGTTTGTTCACATTAATAATATTTGTTACCTTTATCAACGAAGTGTATAAGAGAAGAATAGCTAATGCTAGGATTAAGAGAATAATAAATAATCTTGTTGATATTCGTTGATTTCGAAGTTCATGTTCATCAGTTGAAGGTGGAATAGATGGAAATAAGTTGAAGTTTTGATAATACTGTTTACACTTTTGCCAGAGTTCGGAAACTTGATGAACAATGTTCATTACTAAAATGAAAACTTAAAAATGGGTGTTTGTCAGCTGATTGACAACTGTTTAATCATCGAAAGATAGAATAAAAATATTTAGTATACAAAGCATCTTTCATCGTATACCCTTACATTTGTTTTTGTTCGAAAGAAAACATATTTATTCGTTTTTGAAAATATCTGTTAAGAATCTAGTTTAAAGATTCTTTAAATCTCAATCATTCAACTGAATAGGAAAGATCTCGAACTGATCCATCGCTTTTGGCCTCATATTTTGCCCATAAGTAAAAGACCTATATAGACTATAAAAAGCCAAAGAAGATCGAGAAGGTCATTGTGGTTTGACTGTGATACTCAAGTTTTATTCGAAGTGCGATAGAAGTCGCTGGGTATTCATTGAAATCGCATTTTCGAATGTCGATCTAAAACTTTATTCAGATAAAGCTCTTAATTAGACTATCTTCTACAAAAAAAAACTCAAAGCTCGATAGTAGTGTATGCAGAAGTTCTGAAATATTTCTCTAGATGATAGTCCAATTGAGGGTTTTATGTAAGCAAAGTTGCAGATCAAAATTGAAAATATGATTTTTCTGGAAAATTAGGATTGTTCGCATAATTTTGAGTAAAATTTGAATATCATATTCAAATTATAACATCAGCCCACATCGCCTTAAACTTTTTCTGATCTCTTGGATCTCTACTTAAGAGTAAAATATGGGTCAAAAATCGATGAATCAGTTGTAGATTTTCTCGGCAGAGAAAAAATATAAATTTGATAAAATACTTTCATATTCTCGTGTAAGTAACATACAATTCATTGTATAAACAGATGAAGGTTTGTAGAGGATGATTGTACTTGAAATGTATAAATGAATATATTAACTGTTAAGTATCGATATTTTTGATAGATAACAGTAATCTAAATAAGGTAAATTAATATTAAATGTGAAGAATGAAAAATCTAATGAAAATTTCTTTTCTGATTATTATCTTTATTTGTTTCTTAGAAACAAACCTATTCATCTTCAATGTTCATTTCATCTTTTCTATCAAAACTCTTTTTATTTTTTCTTTTTTAAAGTTAATATTCTTCTCAAGTGTATTGTCGTCATTCATAGAATATGTTGAATGTTATTAGTTTTTCAATGAGATTTTTTGTAACATTAACTAACAAATTTATTCTATTGTAAAAATAATATACTCTAAACGTCACAGAAACACTAATATATAGTTATTTTATTAAGAATTATCTTACTGACCATACATACAAAAATAAATGCAACTACTTACGTGTAATAACTGATTATCTTTATCTTAGACAAGATCAACTAAAATTTTCAATGAGATAATGATCCACTATGCACGATTATGTGAAGAATATAAGTAAATATTAATCTAAAATTGACGGTCGATATATGTCAATAATAGAGAAGTTCTGTAGTAACTATAAATTGATCTATTGTATATTCTAGTTGTTGAGTATAATGTATGCTTTGAGAAAAATATCTACAAATGGTTAGAGAAATATTTAGAAGAAAAACTCTTGCGATGCATTTTTCTAATTGGTCATGAATTTCACTACATTTTTATATTTTACTCCAATAAAAATAGTTTTTTGCTTTTTCTCAATAGTAATAGCAGTTAATAAACTGACAGACCCGTATCAACGAAGAAAAAAAAAGTTATATTAACATCATTAACTTTCTTTTTCAATTATCTAATATTTGTTTCATTATTTACAGAATAGAAACAACTATTTTTTTTAAATAAATGCTCAGTATTATTAATAGAATTTTTTCTAGATGGAATAACTTTCTAGGCAACATTTATTCTTATGAATAGATCTTATTTTAGATGAATCTTCATTTGATATAGTCAAATAATCATAAGATCAATCGATAAGTATCATATATCAGTGTAACATAAGATGCAACAGAAGTGAGGAGAAATTAACTGATACAAGACCAATCCTAGTTATTTGATAAAACGAGAAGTTCAATCTGCTATTCTCAATTCTTGCTTTTTAGTAACTGACTTTGTTATGAAAATAATGAAATAATAAATAGTTTGTTGTGGTTTGTAAATAGAAGAAAAAAATGCAGAGTTAACTTCACAGATATCCTCTTCTATATAAGTGCTGTTCGAATTGTTTTATGGTGTGGCAGATAGTCCACGACGAGTTCTATGTAGCAATATAATTTCATATTCTTTTGACTGATTTATAAAAATATCGAAGATAAAAGAAATTACACTTCTATATATACAACGTGTAGTAAATCTGTCGAGGGTTTATTGCTCAAACAATTATTTTTGTAGTTACTTTTAATAGTAGAAAAACGGCTTTTTTGAAAAAAACATTTTCCAAGTTTTTTTGCAAACATCTGTATTATAATAATTATTTACGTAGGTAAAGTTAGCAGCAGATTCGGGTTTTTTCGGCTAATATTCGCCTACACACTTGTGCCAAAAAAGATAGCGGTTGCGTCAGATAGAAAATTGAATTTACTATCAGATGCATATATTTCAAAAAAATCTTACCTCATAGAACCACTGAAATATGTAAAATACTACTTCTGAGACCCTGTTTTCAGTAAAAATCTCAGTATTTTAACCGAATATTCGTTATCAGCTTGTGCCAGATAGAACTCGATGACATCTATGTGGCACAAGTGTTTTCTTTCTTCATACCAATTTTTTATGTGAATATTTGGTTACATTTTCAGCGCGAATCTGCTGTTGATCGTTCTCTGAAGGACTGAAGACGCATTTCGATGCTAGTAATGTCAAATTCAGAGTTGTTTGCCATGAGCATTTTTCAATAACTTTTGATACGAATGCGATGGAGTCCTGCGATTTTTGTCGTTTAAAGAAACAGATAGAGGCACATCGAACCATATATACAAAGACTTACCTTAAGACTGTTGTAGGGTTTTAGACAAATAATTTCAAAGCATCGCGTTTTTCTCGTCCATTAAGAACGTAGCTTTCTGTATCGAGATACCACAAAAGAAAAACGTCATTTTCACCTATTTTCCGAATAAATTGGCCCTAGAATCTATCTCGTTGCTACCAGAAGTTATTCGAAAATCCCAACGGTTCTTTAACTCTGAAATGGACATTACGTTAAATGTTACATCAATCGATACATCTGAGTGAATCCTAACCCGCACAAAATATTTTTACAGTTCGCACCAATCCATACCGAGTATTGACTCTAAGTCTGACTCGAAACTCCGTTTTACACGATCTTGGCCAGATGAAGGTCACAGATGATAATGAATAGAGTAGTTGAATTACGTATCAATCGATAGATCTTATCGAGTTCTATCTGGCACAACAGGTTTTTGCAGTTGGCACAAGTCAGTAACGAATATTTGGTCATGATATGGGTCAAAATTCTGGTTTTATAGGGTTTTGGCTAGATAAAGGTCATCGATGATGATGAATATAGTTGAATTTGGTATCAATCGATCGATCTCATCGAGTTCTATCTGGCCAAACAGGTTTTTTCAACTGGCACAAGCTGATAACGAATATTCGGTTAAAATACTGAGATTTTTACTGAAAACAGGGTCTCAGAAGTAGTATCTTACATATTTCAGTGGTTCTATGAGGTAAGATTGTTATGATCAAAGTCCAGTTCAAGAAAAAAAACTTTATTGTCAAAATGACCGAAGGAAGAGAAAAAATGATGAAACTATATATATATAGAAAAGAAAAAAAAGGAACGAAAAAAGAAACAAGAGTGAAAGAGAAGAAGCATATGATCTGTGTATATAATACACGGATCATAACACTCCTCCTGGTTAGCGAAAAAAGTTCTTCTTTTTTTTGTTTTGTTTTGTTTATCAAAAAAAACTGTTGTTTGTTTTTTTTGACGAAGAAGAAGATAATAATAATCAGGAGGTTATAATAAATAAATCCATAATAATAGATAAATGTAAAAGTGATAAAGAATAATAACGAATATAATTGAACAAAGACAAATATGAAAAGAAATGAAAAAGTAATGAGTTGAACAATAAAATATGGCATATTTGTTAAATAAGACTCGTAAAAATTGACTTTAAAATAAAGATGTTGTTGAATTAAATAATATAATAATATCAATGTGTTATCCTTGAAGTTTTTTTTTTTTTTTTTTTGCATATACATATGGAATAAAATAATAATTATCCGATGATATGTCGTATATTGTTAAGGGTACCCCCCTCCCTCTTTTTTCATGATTTTTAGATCTCAAGAACGGCAAGTCCGATCGAGCTGAAATTTTTACCACAAATAGAGGACCTAAATTGATGAGACACGTGTTCGAGGAAAAAATTTTCAAAAGGGGTCTTCTTGGATTTTTTCGAAAACTAATGGTTTTCCATAGGGTCTCATTGTGCCACCGGTTTTCCCCATCAAACTTCGTCCAATTGAGCTGAAACTTTTTTTGAGATCACCTACATCTGTATCTCAGAGGTAATTTTCCGCGTTTTCAAAAACTCGCTTTCTTTTTTTTTTATAACAAAAATACGAAAACGATCTCGAAAAAACCGAGAAGTCGATCTCGAAAACCTCATAAACTCGAACGAAATCGTCGAAAACGAAAACGGCCGATTTTACCTCTGGAGGATATATCCAAGTATCTCTGGTAAAAATTTCAGCTCGATCGGACAAAGTTAAGGTAGGGTTGATGGTGGCACAATCAAACTCTGTGGATGAAAAACTAGTTTTGAGAAAACTAAAAAATAAGTTTGGGAACATTCTGATTTTTTTTTCAACATTTTTATAAACAACTTTTCATGTAGAATCCACTGAGCACATTAAAAACTTTTTTTGAAAAAATTTTTTTTTGGGCATGGCTTTTCGTGGACACCCGATAGCACTTGAATGGCAGGACCAATCGAGATCATTTAAACGACAATCGAGATACCAACACATGGTCTCTCTACGGCACATATAAACAAAAAAAATTTTTCCAAAAAGTTCGATAAAAAAAAAGAGGGGGGGGGTACCCTTAATGATAAATATTGACTTAAATTCAAATAAAAATGATCGATTATCATAAAAACTATTAGTGAAGAATTGGGTATATGTTTTAATGTATATAATCATGAAAATAAACAGAGACAATAAAAACTGATAATACTATTGTTTGAAAATTCATATGTGATTGTATTATATTTTCTAACAATGTTGTATTTCGATATGAACATATTATTTAACATTGTGGTAAGTAAATTTCTTGAATCAATATTCATATTATTTTTTTTGTTTAATGATCGCCATTAATCATGAATATACCTAATTGATGAAATTTCTGCTTAAACGGATATAGGATTTATAAATAATATTAACTCAGTAACTGATGTAACAATTTATTCATATTGTTTTATTGATTCTTATAAATAAATCATTTTATGTAATGAATCAATTATAAATAATAAGTATAAGAATAATAATGAATCCGGTATGAAAATAACGACAAGGTATTAGTAACAAAAGATTTAATGACGAAATAAATATTTTGATCAACAAAAGATAAATTATTTGGATCTAAATATATTGTTATATAATTAAATGATAAATGATCATTTGTTGATGTTATTAAAATCGAATGAGAAAAAATTTTTTTGTTTTTAACGAAATTTATTAAGTAGAATCAATTATTGAATGACATAGTGTTTTAATTAATCATTAATGGACGTAAATCGTTAACATGTATTTGTGATATTGATTTATTATTGATATCTTTAACCCAATATATTGGGTGTTGTTTCTTGACAATAATCTTGGGTCTAATTGAAAATTTAGGATCTAATTTTGATCTATTGTTAAAATTTCGAATTAATACAGTTGTTCCCAAATTATATTCCGGATTTTTACGATGATGATCATAACGAGCTTTTGATTGTTGTTGTTGTTGTATTAGAATATTTTGTTTCACTGCAGCTTTATAATGTTTTAAATTCCTGACTAGTTCTACAAAATAATCATTCGGATGAGGAAATGTAAATGATGTTGGTGGATGATCAATGGGGAGATTTGCTTTGCGACCAAATGTACGTTCAAATGGTGTCATGTTTGTTGTGGAATGAACACCTGTATTATAAGCAAATATAATTGGACATAAATACTCATCCCAATTGTTTAATTCATCATCGGTTAATTTGGCAAGTTGAGTAATAAATGTTCCATTAAAGCGTTCAACCTGGCCATTGCTTTGTGGGTGATAAGGAGTTGAAAAAATATGATGATAACCAATTAATTTTGAAAGTGAATACATCAATTGGTTTTTGAAACTAGTACCTTGATCAGAAATAATTGCGTTAGGTACTCCATAACGACATATAAACTCTTTAAAAATGGCATTTGCAGTAACAGAAGCAGAACATACAGGTAATGCTACTGCAGTAACAAAGAAGGGGGGCCCATAAGACCACAAATCGGCCCCCTGACTTTTTTCCATAGATCTTTCTGAAAACTATATAGATCGATAGATTTCAGCATCGCGAACATTTTGGTGCTATTTTTGATATACTTTCAAAATATTTTTAAGTGTCAGTTTGAGTCACCTATATATAGCATTTTTCTGCTTTTATCACCTGATATTTTAGCAATATTTTGACAATATCTTGAGAAAAGCAAGATACTTCACCGTGATTTTTTTATCATAGTTAGAGATAGATTAGATCTTTAAAATGACCCGAATATGTCAAGACCACGAGGCTGGCCAGTTTTTTATTCCTAGCAACAACCGTCAAAATGGGGTAAAAATGACTATTTATGACTATTGTTTCGACAATATCTCGAGAAAAACAAAATACCTCACCGTGATTTTTTTATCAGAGTTAGAAATAAGTTAGATCTTTAAAGTGACCCGAATATGTCAAGTCCACGAGGCTGGCCACTTAAAAAATGCCTAGTGTTATGTAGCGGAATTGTGGGAAGACATGTGATTCCACATCCTCCTCCATTTCACGCCTTTCTCAATATTATTTCGTTCTCCTCCTTCGCCATTCTATCTCCCCCTATATTCTTTCTATGACATGTAAACATAAGATTCCAACATGCTCTTCTATTTCACGCCTTCTTCAACATTGTTCTTCTCTCCTCCTTCTACATTCTCTCTGTGATATCTCTCGTTCTTATCATTGTGAGCGGTTTACATATATATACGCTTCACTTATATGCAGTGTGAGGGTGAATTGATACAATAAACATATACATATAGCACAAGTACAACGGTGCATTCGTACCCATAATATAACACTAGGTACACTATTATTGAGACACTATTTTTTATGTTTTTGACTGGTAACACTGTAGTCGACCCGATCTAGTAATGATTGGCTGAACTCCCACAGTGATATAATATCTTTAGAAATCACACAAATCGAGTTCAGATTTGAGCTCAGCTTAGAGAATTGAGTAGGTGGAGTTATTTAAGAATGGATTTGAGATTGTATCTACCGAGATTATGGTCATAGGTAACCTCATGGGTTTATCATAGATATATGATATACAGAGACATCGGTATTTTCATAATAATGCACCAATATTAATAGCTATCGAGTTCAGATTTTTTCCATTTGATAACTCTTTTTAGTAGCGACAAAACCGTGCATCTAGAATACCCTAAAACCACTAGCCACCTAAGACATATTTACGTACACTGGTCTCAAGATACAGATTTTGTGCATTTTCGGATCCTGTTTAGTCAACTTTCACTTAAAAAACTACGATTTCATTCAAAATTAATATCATATTCGGAATCAGCATGAAAAATTGAGTCGATTCATATATATTATAAAAAGTTCTTAAAAAAATTTTTTTTTTGGAAAAAGTCTCTGTACCCGCTCCTCAGGAATGGTCTGATGAAAAATGACCATTTTTTGACAACTCAGCTATTTCTTCACGCATCCTTCTGATCTACAAACTCGACCGAGATATTGATAAGACAAAGCTATGCAAAAAGTTTTCGGTCAATCGTTCAAATTTTTGAAGAATAATCGAATAAACGGACGGCCGGACACACTGATCGATTTTAGTAGTGTATTCACTCTTTGAGTACACAAAAAAAAGCTGCGTCATTTACAGTTTGTCAAGCAGCGTGCGTATGTAATATTTGAATTATCCTCCAATATATAGATGCAAGATAGTTAACAAATATACCGGATGATAGACAGTTTCAAGCTCTATCAGAATCTATAACTACCTTTTCGAAAAAACAATTTCTCATAGAAATAATGAATTCAAAAAGAAAACTCTAAAGTGCCGAAAAAAGACGATTTTCCGTGCTTGTCACTTTACAGTATTTTCATTGTATTGAAAAAAAATTCAATACAATAAATGTAAGAAAATAAGTAAATATACAGGGTGATAGAGAATTTCAAGCTCTATCCGAATATATAATTGCTTTTTCTAAAAAGGTAATTATATAGTGATAAAAAATTTAAAAAATAAATTTTGATGACAGTGACAAAATCAAGTTTTGGAAATCTCACTTTCATTGCATCTTCATCTCACTTGATTAATTTTTCACCATATAAATGCCAGAAATGACCAAAAGGGATATTTTGATAGAGCTCGACGAGGGCTATCAAATGGCATAATTAGTTTCCCAATAAGTCGTTTTCAAGTGTAAAAAGAGGCTAAACAAAGTGTCTAACTTTTGTTTTCCGTGGGTATATAATAAAGATAACATCACAGAAGGCTGAAAATCGAAAGATAGAGTAAAAACAAGTGTTTCATCAGTCGAAGGGAAAGAAAATGCGATGTTAATATTACCGTCGTATATGAAAATTTCTTCTATCAATACAATAATTGATGATCCAGATTGATTAGATATGTTCAATCAAAATGTATGCGAAAATTCAAATACATCATATACAGAAGGGAAAAATACATTCTTTTTCATTTTCATGCCCTACCATATAAAAGGCTAATATTTTGCATACCTACTTAAATCAACTCTGGCTATCTAGTAGTAAAAGATATGGGTCTTCGTGGGTCTTCGTAGAATCAACTCGACGAGCTCTATCTGTTGGTTGTGTCAATTCTCGATTTGGGGGTCTTCGCTCGTTTTACAAATACCCCCACGAAATGTAATCGATGATAATTTTGGCATATTAAATTTGATTAATGGAAATAGACTTTTAAAATCAATTTGATCTATATGAACTAATTCCAGTGATCACATTTTTGACCATAATCGATGATTATCTTTCAGAATTGCAGCATTATTTATACGAACATCTCGAAAATTACGGAAAAGATTTAGTTAAGGAAATAAAAATGGAAGAGAATAGAGATAAGCATTCCGATCAACACCAGTAGGCTACGAAAAGGTTTGGAATGTTAAAAAGGGCCACGAGGTCGGCTAGCCCTAGAGACAAGCTTTCAAACAAAAAAAAAGAATTGTATATTTAATGAAGAGCCATGGAGAGTTTTTGGGGATAAGATGACCTATTTTTGACCCTTGTTTTGTTCATATCTCCGTCAAATGTCAAGGTATCGAGCTGAAAATTTTACCACAGCCTCCTCACTACAGCCCCAACATATGTTCCAAATTTCAGCCCATTTGTATTGACCAGAGCTGAGATCGATTTTTGAGTGGGGGGGGGGGGGCTTAAACTTGTTTCTGTGTTTTGATTCTTACCTAATCCTCTTTATGCATATACGAGATAGATTAGACTTTATTCTGTTAAAAATGATCCAAAATGCCGTTGAAAAATTCAAATATGCCATATTTGGTTATATATAACAAAGTAAACTTTTATAAAATAATGTTAGTCTGCGTAAGAACATGAGATGTCTTTGTTTTTCGTTTTTTCATTATTTTTTAGATATGTCTTCACAAATCAAATTGATTATTATCTTACTGTTGTCGAATGTTGTTTTCATTAGTACGACTATTAGTGTTACAGTCAATCAAGAGACATTATTACAGACACTCATTTTCTACATAAAAGAAATATTCAAGGGTATGCCATGTGGTTGGAAATACATTATCATTTTCACTTATCGAAATTCAGCCACGTGTCGATTATCAATTGAAAAAGGACAAAAATGGCAGATATGGGCACAAAGAGTTAATGGTCGTCTACAAGCAAGTTTGTGTAGTGAGAACAGAGATGGGCAAGTCAAGTCATTTTTGACTTGACTTGACTTGACTTGTAAAAAACCTCTGACTTGCCCGATTTCTGAGTGAGAGTACAAGAGAAGTTAATAATAACATTAAATTTTTACGTCAACAAGTATCATCATTACCCAAGTGTCATTAACAAGATCATTTCATTTTTACAATATCTACATTTTTATATTATTTTTAAAATCTATTGACAAATCATAACAAGATTGAATCTTTGGATAATGTTCAACATAATTATTTCGGGCAAAAAAGTTTAGTCTAATTCTACTTTATACTAAAATATGATATTTATATTCAAAAAATCCAACGAAAAAGTTTTGATAGATGAGTATAATGTTGTATAAAAAATATCATTCGAAATATTGAACTTTTGAAAAAAAAAATCTTGTAAATGACAATGTATCAATTCATCATCTTAATCTTCTATTTATTCCGATTACAAAATAATAAAAGTGATAAAAATTTTCCACTTAGATTTTGTAAATAACAATAAATGATACTATTTTAAACTCACTAAGTTAATAGAAAATGATTGTTTTTCAATTTTTTTCAGTAAAGAAAATTCATTATTTAAACTAGAAGAGATAAATGAAAAATATCTACATTTATTTTTTTTGATCCATATAAACTGATAATCATTTTAAATAATATTTCACGAGGGATCAAAACTTAGAAAATACCCTTTATTATTTCGTATTTTAATTCCAAAGTACAAATTGCAGCTTTTTATACTTAAGTATAGATCCCAAAGAGAAGTTCCTTTTTTTGAAAGTAGAAGTGAATATTTTGAATAGTTGTACTTTTACTTTTTACTTGAAAAAATACGAAAAGTCTAAGTAAAAATCTTTTCGTTCAATATCTATCTTGTATCAAAAAATCGTTTCGTGATTGAAGAACAATCCGTAATAGTACTATTTGAATGAGATATGATTTTTTTTTCTGATACACAGCATCGATTATATTTCACTAGCAGAATTCTATGCAATTAATCATATTCATATATTATTTTTGAAAATTCTTTAAATTAAATCTAGAGATATCTTTATCGATCTGATGATTTCTCTATGCTATAACTAATAACTAAATGTATATTATCGATAATGACATGCAGGTATAATAATAAGATAATTGTTTATTGTTCAGATTAATGAAGATCAAGATCAAGATGATCAGGAGCACCAAAATAACCAACTCCTCCTTTTTCCAACATAAGAATTCGATCACTATTAGCTACTGTATTCAATCGATGTGCAATTGTTAATACTGTACGATCACGAAATGTATCAGATATAACTTGTTGAATCATTTTATCTGTTGCATGATCAACATTTGCTGTAGCTTCATCAATAAGTAATATATGACTTTTCTTAAGTATGGCTCGTACGACACAAATTAATTGACGTTCACCAGCACTCAAATTGCTACCTGATTCAGCTATTAACATATTTAATCCATCTGGATTATTGTAAACCAACTGTTTAAGTTGAACAGCCTCAAGTGCTTTAAGACATTCTTCATCAGTGTATTGATCAAATGGATCAATATTGTATTTAAGTGTACCACAGAAGAGTATTGGTACTTGTGGAATGACACTTAGATGAGAACGAAGATAATCAAGTGAAAGATTACTAATATCAATATCATCGATAAGAATAGTACCACTAATTGCCGTTTGCTCAACAAGTCTAAATAGAGCCTGAAGAAGTGAAGATTTTCCAGCACCTAAACAAAAACAGAAATATCGATATTTTCAGATAACGTCAAATATCTTGAAAAGATTTTTATTGACAGATAGATTTTGTTCACTTGTCTTCAATTTGATTACTTTTCGAGTATTTTAACTGAAAATTTTCAATTGAAAAGGGTAAGTAGTTATACCTACCTGTTCGACCAATAATTCCAATCTTTTCCTTTGATTCAATATGTAGATTAAGACTTCTAAGTACAGGATCAAGTTCTGGTCGATAGCGAAAAGTATAATTAACAAATTGAATAATACCACGAGAAGGCCAATCATCTGGTGGCTGAATAAATTCTTTAGTTTGATTTTCGTTTAGACGATTTTCCCGAGGAAGTTGTCCATATTCATAAATACGTTCAGCACTGGTCATATAAGTTTCAGCATCGGCTGATTGTCGAATAGCCCATTGAAATAGATCTACTATAGTAAGACAATAAGTCAAACTGAGTGCTGCCGCTGATGGTTTAATTGTATTACGTATTGCTACTGCAAGAATCGAAGTAACTAAAGTAAGTAATGATGCCATCAGATCAAGTCGTAAACCAAACCAAGTACCAGCAGCAATAAGAAGAAAATAAGCTCTTGTATTTCCATCGATTTTTTCCATAAACTTATTTAAAAAATCGTTTTGAACTTTGAATGCACGAATACTAGTAAGACCATCTAATGATGATGAAAATAATGTATATATTGGACTACGTGTTACACTTTCAAGTCGTTTTAATTGTCGACTAGAACGTACAAAGAATCGACGAATCCACCAAAATGCAGGAACCAATGGAACAAGAATTAAAAGTACCCATGGATTTATTATTCCAACAATTACAACCGAACCAAGAATCATTACTAACATTTGTATAGTATCAATCATGGTAAGAGGTAATGCTTCATCTAATACTTGTTGATCTTTACTTGCTCTATTTAATATTCGTCCACTTGGATTACTTTCAAAAAAACGTAATGAAGTATATAATATACCTTTTAACATTCTATTGTGAAAATAATTTGCTCCACTTAACATAATATAGAATAGAAAAAAGGCACGTAATAATGAAATAATTAATGTACCTAATGTCAATCCAAGATAGATAGAAGCATCCTTTGATGAACGTTCATTATCTTCGGATTTTTCAGACCATATAGCTAACCAACGATTTGCGGCATCGAGTAAACCTTCGGCACCAAATATTAAAATTATTAAAAGGACAAATCCAAACCAACGTAAAGGTGGTGCAATAAATAGTTTTAACCAAACATTCCAATTGACTGCTCCATCAGTTGATATTTCATCCTGTAAAATTGAATTTATATCAATTGTACTAGTGTTCAATTTCCAATTGGATTGATTAATTTCAGATGGATCTATTTCTATTATACTAGTTGTCCGTCTATCGAAATTAAATCCTTCAATATATAATTTATCAATACGTCCCTTTGTTAATACAATGATTTGATTTGCTTTAAGTAAAAAATGTGTTTGATGTGTGACAAATATTCGAGTCTTGTCATAAAGAAAACTACGACGACCAATACATTGATCAAATATTTTCTTTGCCACTTCTGGATCAACAGCAGCAATTGGATCATCTAGTAAGTATACATCTGCATCAGTATAAAGAGCACGAGCGAGTGATACTCGAGCTTTTTGTCCTCCACTCAGATTAACACCTTTATCACTAACCATCATTAAATCACCGACTTCACCAAAATTTTGTAGATCAATATCAAGACAACATGCTTTTATTACTTTTTTATAACGTTCTTCATCCATTGGTTTACCAAGAAGAATATTAGCTCGAATAGTATCAGCAAATATCCATGATATTTGTGGAGCATAGGAAATAGAATTAACATATTGTCGTTGTTTTCCATTGGTAAGATTCATTTCACCAAGAATAGCAGCTAATAAAGATGATTTTCCGGCACCAGTAGCACCTTCAACTCCAATCAATGTACCAATTTTAATGTTGAAATTAAGATCAAATAAACAAGGAGAATTTTTCCATGAAAATGATGCATTATCCATTACTATTGCATCATCTCCAATTTCATTTTGTACTTTTTCTCTTTGATCTATCAATACTTTAAGTTGTAGAAATTGATCAAGTCTTTGTGCAGAAATTCTAGCTTCACTGAGTTTTTCAATAGCATATGGAAAATATGCAGTAACTGGCATTCTAATCATAGAAAAGAAAGACAACGCCGGAAAAATATCTGCTGCTATTAATGGTTCACCCCTTAGCCAAATACCGCCGAATGTAGCTAAAGATATTAAAGGTAATGCTGCAAAATTGAGACCAATATTGAGAGCTCGTAAAAAACTAGATTTGAAAATGTTTGAAAGTTCAGTATGTCGTATTTCACGTACTCGTCGTTCCATTGCTTTTTCCCAATTGTACACTTTAATTATTTGACATCCATGAACAACCTCATTAACCGTCTGAAGTCGTTTATCTGTAGATGTCATTGTTGCCATTCGATATTTACCGAATAATTTACTGAATATAAGTTGTAATGGGATATATAATAAGAGTATAGCATAACCAAATAGTGTTGGTAAATTAATGATACGCCAAGTAAGACCAAACATTATAAGTGCTTCAACCGGTGTGGCCCAAAAATAATACAAATACAAACATAATTCTTCAAATTTGCTTGCATCATTTGCTACTAAATTAATTGTTTGAGCAGCCGTTGTATTGTGTAATGATGATGTATTGATTGTTAATAAATGTTTATAAATGGCGGCTGATAATAAATTACGAATGCGCACGCCTATTATCTTAGTAATAAAGAAAAATTGATGATGAAGTGTTACTTGTAACATCGAACAAAGACACAGAGCAACAGCAAGTAGATAAGCAGCGTATGTAGGTAATGTTGATCGACCTTCAATATAGAGAACTATTTCACGAATCAGTAATGGCTGTGCTATACGAGTCCCAATATACGGAATTATGTAGAAGACAGTCATAAGATAATCTTTCAAAAACGCTCTTCTAATGACATTCCATGTTCCTGGCCATTCAGAACCATCGTAATTCACTTTGTTCAATAAAACGGAACATTTATCGTTATATGGTATATCTTCGAGATCTTCGTCGACAAGTGTGCGTCGATTACCTAATGATATAATAGGTTTTACCCACCACCAAAATACCACATGTATCCATCTCGTCCATGATGATTGAGCCCATTCTAAACGAGATGGATGTCTTCCTTTACCTAAAATATATTTTATAAACTAAAGTAGTCTCTTCATCTACAGAAAATATTTAAACAATTATATTTATAAAATTTCAATCATGTAAATTTTTCTTATCTAAGTTTTGTTCACTTCGATCTTCAAAATTGATTTTTTTTTGAAAATATGATCGAAGGTTTTCGAATTTTTTAAATTTAACTTCGTTATTGGTATATGGACTTTTTCAAATCGATTATCTCTGTTAGTAACACAATGTTTTTCAGAATATGGTAGGTGAAAGAATTTTGTGAATCATTTGTTTAAAAAATATTTTCTTTTCTAACTTTGATTTTATTTCAATATTAACGTTTCTGCACTGATGTTATCTTTATTAAATACTAGCGAAGGTACCCGCTGCAAAGAGAATATAGTTGAAGTTTTGCACCTTCCACTCGACTTTTTCTGCTGGTACATCACACGTCTCCTACAGGACTGTTCCCGCTGTGGGTGAACTATCTGCAACAGAAATTTTCGCGTCACATCTGAAACCTCTTGGACAGGACTTTTACCGGCATGCGTCAGGCACCTTTAACAGGATTGTTCCTGCTATGCGTTAGGTGTTCGCCATTGGACTCTTCTCGCCGTGCATGGGGTATCTTTCACAGAGCTTTTCCCGCCATGCATAAGGTAACTTCAGTGGGACTCTTCTCATTGGGCTCAAGCTGACACCCTCACTCGCATTCACTTTAGACACGATCACTCTCAAAATTGCATTGAACTGCCTCGTTTGATTAGAAAGTGAATAAAATCAATCTCTTACGACTTGGATGAAGTTTCACGCACGCCTTCCTTTTTCACTCCCAATCATTCTGCCGACTTCCATTAGCGCACTCAAGGAACTGATGCGGATAGTTCCGTGACGCTATCTCTCACGATGACTAAATACATAGCGAACAGACTCATCAGAATCTCGATCTGTATTGCTCGTGATGAAATTTCACCCAGCCCCTTCCACGCACCCAATTTGATGGTTCCAACCTCAAGATGACTTTCCTCAGAAGCTAAGGAAGTAGTGTGGAAACTTTTGTGACGCTAGCTATCACACGGACTGAATATCTGGCGAACGGACAAACGTTCTTCTTTAAATATATAGATACGTTATTGTTGTGAGTCAAGAAAAACAACAAATATGTTGTTTCTGTGAGACATAGAAAAGCAATGGAAACACTATAGTTGTGAATCAAGGAAACATTTGTACACGTTTTTTTCTCTTATAACCTATTTGAAACTTTCGATTTTCACATTTAAACCAAAGAACCATCGATACAAAATGATCCATCTTAGAATCATAAAAAATTCGATAAATTTCATTGCCATATAACTTGGGTGAAATTTCACCCAAACACTACCATACTATTCCTATTAATGCTAACAGCACTCTATAAAGCCACCGCTGAACTCAGAAAAGCACCGCGGAAAGTTTGCTAGTGTTAGTTAAGACTATACTATATGGGTGAGATTTCACCCACACCCATACATCCACACCTCACACCCACGGTGGGTGACCCCGCTATGACCGCCCTCTGCGCCTGGGGAGGTACCATGGAAAGTTTAATGATCGTAGCTTTTACAGGGACTGAATGCATAGCGAACAGACAGACAGACAGACAGACATTCTTCTTTATATATATATATATTTGAATACTTATGTTTCAGTTATACATCTCTTTCGCTTTATTATTCATTATAGTGGAATGGAATGACGATATCACTACTAGAATCAGCTAACTATCATTTTCTTCCGTCGTCCTATCATAAATAATTAGAATCAAAGGAAAATGTAAGAGTAATTATATCAGCGACAATAAGGCGACTAAGAGATTAATTTATTTGATTAAGAAGTGACTTGCTTTTCAAAGTACAAGAAAAATCTCTCGAAGAATCGTCACAAATTTCTACAATAATCAACAAATGATCTTAACATCGAAAATGGTGTTATTTATGGATTAGAATCAATTTTTAGTGGTGAACGAGTGTGAAAACATATCTTTACGATTATGAAAATTTTTAACGAGAACGATTATTTAAACAAAATATTCGCCGAATAAACATATCCTGGTTCAGTGTTGATTGCTACGGACGCCACTCACGGAAAAATATTTAAGTAGATACTGCTGTTAGACGCGGATTTTCCATAATGATCGCTGTTACATCTTTGTATCGTCAATCATCTTTTTCATGAACATTCATGATTTTTATATTATATCAGTCCAATTATTTTTTTTATAAAATATATGATGATATTATGATAAATTCAGTTTTCAACAAAAATACAACTTGTTTTTATGTTATTTTCATTTTTGTTTCTCCGAGTATAATGGAATATTATATCATTGTGCAGTGCTTCTATTTTTTTTCTTTTTAGAAAATTATTACAGGAACTCAATAGAGCTTTTTATTATGGTTTTTGTAGAGAATCAACTTGATAGCAGTTATCCACACCGAAATGTTTACAAAATCCTCGGTGTTTCAATCATTAGAGATCATCCAGTCTTATCATATTTTATTGCGTACCAGTTTCCTATCGATAGATAACATTATTTATCGAAATATCAACAATACGCAAAAGAACACGATAATACATGAATCATCCGATAGAATAAGACTTCTTTTAGAAGGCTACATATATCTTGTTGTGTAGTAAAAATAACTAAAATTGATAGTCGCCTTTGTTGGCTGACAAATAATTTTAAAGTAGAAAAAAAAAGCTATTAGCGCAATTCCTGCGGGAGTAAAATGTGAAACACGATAGATCTGTTGGGATTGGAGGACAGAGATTAGTCCACAAATGTGTCAATATATGAAATAGTTATGGACTGTATCACTGTTGCACAGTATCATGCTACGGCGCCTGCCGGACATAAAACTATATCCTGCTAACGAAAAGAAGAAAATCAAATGTGAGAACGCACAAAATAGTGTATTTTTTGGCGGATGGAATGTAAGATCATGTGTTAAACAATCAAAAAAAGAACTCATCATTAGACAACTGAAGAAATATCGGATACAAATAGCTGTTATTAGTGAAACATGTATGTATGATTCTGGAGTAAAATTAATAAATGATTATACAATGATCTCCTCTGGTTTACCATTTACAAATAAAACTAGAACCGCGCATGGAGTAGCTATTTTACTGAATTAAAATGCTACTCATGTATGGAAAAAATCTGGATCAAACTGGGAAGTGGTGAGCGAAAGAATTATTAAAATTAGGTTAAAATATACTCCGATTAACATTACTGTGCTTTCTGTTTACTCATCAGTTAATCCAACTGACAAACAAACAATTGAATCAAGTGAAAAGTTTTATAATGATTTACAAGATACTCCAAACAAAATTTCCACTGATGATATGATTATAATAATGGATGATTTAAATGCTAGAGTGGAAGGTGATCAACAACAACCAACATTAAACAGCTGCATTGGTCCTTTCACGGTTGATAAAGTAAACGAAAATGGAACAAGGCTTATAGATTTCTGTATGGTGAACAATATCATCATCTCCAATATATTCTTTCAACATAAATTAATACATCGAACATCCTGGATGCACCCCCGGCTCAAAGGTTTGGCATATACTCGATTATACATTAGTGAACAAAAAGTTTAGATCGAGTATTGAAGATTGTAGAATGTATAGAAGAGCTGCTGGTGCAATCGGTACTGATCACCATCTCATGCGTGTCAAGATTAAACTCCATCTTAAATGCAGAAGAAAACGGCAAGTGAAGAGAACAAAGCTCGATTATACAAAATTCAAAAATGCAAAGGCATTAGAAATGTTTCAAGAAGATCTTAGTAAAACTTTTTCTGATGCAAAGGATAAGAACATTACTATAGATGATAAATACCATTTATTTGTAGAATGCTTGAAAGAAAACTCAGAGAAGCATTTCAAATTAGATAATATTAGAAATGGTAAACGAAAAGAATGGCTTATAGATGAGATATTACAAATAATAGATCAGAAATTGTGAGGTTCTCCTTTTGGGGATATAACTGATGGCTTCAACCTCCGTAATAGTCGTAGGCTGAAATACTATATATAAGGATCTTAGTCTGCTAATCCTTGAGAAAACTTACAATGAAAGAGCTTACCGTATCTTGTAAATGTAAATAAATGGAAGACGATGGTGATGATAATGATTTTATTGAGGATAATCAATAAAATATAACAGATAACAATGATGAAAAATAACACAGGAGACAATCACGATGAGATCACAAGAAAAAAGAAAAACAATTAACTGAAATATATAAATAGATATATATTTATATATATCGAAATATACCATAGAAAGATAAAAAAAATAACGCAATAATAGATAGAAAGAAAGCCTCAAGATGATCAATATAGTGACATAGATATTTATATCATAAAGAGGAAAAAGATACATATATGTGGTCACTCGAAACACACATAGGACAGAAAAAAAAGAAATAATAATATATATATTTACACTATACGTTGGCGTCATAGAATCACATCTATGGACGCTAACAGAAATCTTTAGCTTTTGTTAATTGGCACAATCATCATGGAACCAAATCAGAGACAAGTTACACAAACAAATATAAACGACTTCGGAAGCTAGTTAAGATTAAAATTGATGCACACCAGGTGGAATATTGGGATGAAATATGTGAAGAAATAGAGAAAATTGTTAAATTAAATGATACAGCAATTGTCTTCTCAGTTATCAGACGTATTCGTGGAGGAAGCAAAGGCGTAGAAAATATACCGATTTGAGACAAGAATGACAAATTACTAGTTAACTCAGAAGATCGATTAGAACGCTGGTGTGAATTCTTTGCAGAACTAGTCAATGTTCCTCAAACAGTTCATCCTGATCTCATTAATGAAATTTCAATTCCGACGTTATCCGAGGAAGAAGAGAATCGGCAAAATGCCGAACTTTCTTTAGAAGAAATTAAAAAAGCATTATGTCAAATGAAATCGAGGAGAGCACCAGGCCACGATGAAATAACAGTTGATATTCTTAAAGCTGGTGGTTTACCTGTACTTAGATGGCTTTATGAAATCTTCGTGGATGTATGGAAGAACGAAGAGATTATGGAAAATTAGAATCTGGCTATCCTCATTCGGTTGTTTAAAAAATGAGATAAACAACTTTGTGATAATTACAGAGGAATTTCATTATTCAGTGTTATTAGCAAATTATTTTCTCACATAATTCTTAACCGCATTCAACAACTTGTTGATAATCAATTATTAGAATCTCAATCTGGCTTTCGGACTAGTAGATCAACGATTGATCAAATTTTTATATTAAAAATGATAATGGAAAAAAGAAAAGAATTTAATAAATCTTTGTTTTTATGTTTTATTGATATTATCAAAGCTTATGACTCTATTAATCGTAAGCTGTTATGGAAGGTTTGTCGAAAATATGGTATCTCAGAAAAACTTGTAAATCTTCTTAAAATGTTATATAAGGATTCAAAGGCCAAAGTAAGAATCGAAGGCGATTTATCGTCCAGTTTTTTAATTAACCCTTTCAGAACGGGTTTATTTTTTTGAGAAAAAAAGCACAAAAATAAAATTCCCTCGACTGTAAGGAGGGTCATATGAAAAAAAATAGTTTGTCTGTTTGCACGGGGTCAAAGGTCAAAGGTCAAAGCTCTTCTATGTGATAAAAAACAAAAGCCACAACACAAAAGGATAACGTCCAAGGTGGGCGCGGGTTGGCCAAGGTGGGCGCGGGTTGGCCAAGGTGGGCGCGGGTTGGCCAAGATGGGCGCGGGCTGGTCAAGGTTGGGCGCGGGTTGGCCAAGATGGGCGCAGGTTGGGTATGGTGGGCGCGGGTTGGCCATGGTGAGCGCGCGTTGGCCAAGGTGGGCGCGCGTTGGCCAAGGTGGGCGCGGGTTGGCCAAGATGGGCGCGCGTTGGGTATGGTGGGCGCGGGTTGGCCATAGTGGGCGCGCGTTGGCCAAGGTGGGCGCGGGTTGGCCAAGGTGGGCGCGCGTTGGACAAGATGGGCGCAGGTTGGCCATGGTGGGCGCGCGTTGGCCAAGGCGGGCGCGCGTTGGCCAAGGTGGGCGCGGGTTGGCCAAGGTGGGCGCGCGTTGGACAAGATGGGCGCAGGTTGGCCATGGTGGGCGCGCGTTGGCCAAGGTGGGCGCGGGTTGGCTAAGGTTGGGCGCGGGTTGCCCGAGATGGGCGCGGGCTGCCCAAGGTGGGCGAGGCTTGGGCATGGTGGGCGCGGATTGGCCGAGGTGGGCGCGCGTTGGCAAAGGTGGGCGCGGTTTTGGCATGGTGGGCGCGCGTTGGCCAAGGTGGGCGCGGCTTGGGCATGGTTGGCGCGGTTTTGGCATGGTGGGCGCAGGTTGGCCAAGGTGGGCGCGGGTTGGGCATGGTTGGCGCGGTTTTGGCATGGTGGGCGCAGGTTGCCCAAGGTGGGCGCGGGTTGGCCATGGTGGTCCCGGTTTGCGCTTTTCCTACCCACACATGAGTTATTGCCGCGCATCGTTCGTTATGGGGGTGAGCCGTGATGTGTCGGCAGTAAGCCTTGAGGTAAAAATCACAGAAGTGTACTGATACTTATTCATCGTTGTATTGAAAAAAAGGTGAGTGAGGATGAGTTGGGTGATAGGAATATATTTGGTTGAAAAAACAATATCTGAATATATATGTATGTACTTTTTTATATTCCCTCGACTGTAGAGAGGGTGATATGAAAAAAAAGTTTGTTCGTTCGTTTGTTTGTGTCAGGGTCAAAAAAACATTGAGGTCAAAAAAAAATCATCTCGCTAGAAAGCCTGATCCTTCCACTAAAGAGGTACCCGTAGGGCCTCAACAACTATACGCCAGGGGTAGCCTTGGGTTCTCACCTACTATACTATAGAGTTACCCTAAGCGCTATAATTTGCCACTGACACTCTGATGTTGTATTATCAATACAAAAGTGAAGAAACAGCGGAGCGAGGAGTGTCCGGAATAATGGCGCATTAGGCCGTGCATATTGCCACTATTGTCCACATGAAACATGGAGTTATTCGGGCCGTTTTAAGGTTATCCTATATATGCTATAATGCGCCTCGAACACCCTGATGTTGTACGAAGACAATAGTGAAGAAACAGGGAAATGGAGAGGGCCTAGAGTAATGGCGCATTGGGCCGTCGATATTGCCACTATTATCCACATGAAACATAGGGTTGTTCGGCCCGATTTAAGGTTATCATAGATATGCTATGATGCGCCCTGAACACCCTGATGTTGTACTAAGACAATAGTGAAGAAACAGGGAAATGGGGAGGGTCTAGAGTA
>JAJEKB010021353.1:1082892-1118431 GCA_022393335.1 Macrotrachela quadricornifera
ATGGGGAGGGTCTAGAGTAATGGCGCATTGGGCCGTCGATATTGCCACTATTGTCCAGATGAAACATGGGATTGTTCGGGCGAATTTAAGGTTATCTTATATATGCTATAATGCGCCTCGAACATCATGAGATTTTACTAAGACAATAGTGGAGAAACAGAGGAATGCGGAGATGAACTAAGAAAGGGTTCATGGGACCGGCAATATTGCTGCTTCTGTAAAGATGAAACAAAGGGTCGTTCGGGCTATTTACAGCTTATGATAGATACAAGTAACGTTCGTCGTTTCGACTCACTGAGCGCTTGACTGTGGAGGGCAGAAGTATTTTTTTCGCAAGTACCAATGTGGGTGGAATTGATGTAGACTCGTTATACAAAAAAATAGCGCGCGTTGCCACCACTCGTTTGATTCTCGACTCTATGAGCAAGTGTTTATGTGTTATGATCGGCTTAACTGAAACAATTGGTGACATTGCAGAGTGTTCTATAACTAAGTAGCCTCAAGTAGATTCGTATAGCTTTACATTTCATTTGATTTTATCAACTATATTTTTAAAATGATAGGTGGATATACCGAGTTTTTATTTATATGAATGAACTTCAAAAGTATTGTTTAGTGGTATTATCTTCAATCACAATACAAAAACTTTTAATAAAAAATGTTCTGTCTCAAACAATTTTAGAAAAAATAGATTAAGTCGTTTTTTTCCAATGTTACGAATTAAAGAAACACATTTGAGTTACTTATGTGTATAAAGTGCCTAAATCAATTCCTCCCACATTGGTACTTGCGAAAAAAATATTTCTGCCCTCCACAGTCGAGGGCTAAGTGAGTCGCAACGACGAACGTTACTTGTTTTAAGAATCAGATGATTCTCTTTTTCATAAAAGTTTATTAATATGACTCTAGAGTATGATAGTCTCGATAAAAATAAATCAGAATACATAGATCTACATTGTAATCTGAACATTCATATTCGGTATGAGGTTGTTTTTGTTTTTCGTTCGACAATTGTGTTACAGACGACACATGATCGTTTTCTTCCGCTGGTTAGTGTTGGTTAACATAGAAAAGAAAAGGGAGAAAATAGGGCATAATCACGTCAATCATATTAGATATACATCACTACTATAAGCATATTTTAATCCATACATAGCTACTTCCCATCGTCAATACTTAACATATTTGCGTTAGAACAAATCTGTGGTATATACGGTGTACCACCCGTCCCGAAAGGGTTAAAACGGGAGTTTTACAAGATGGTATACCATCTCCAATCTTGTTCAATATGTTTTTTGACTTTATCATTAGAAAAATTATAGATGAGGCTGGTGTTTCTGGAGTTCAATTTTCATATAGTAGCAATGATTTTTATCATGGTCAACGGGAAAATTACGAAAAGTTTAATATTCTGAATCTACTAACGGGTGTACCATAATGAATGACCCTCTCGGTATTTTGCATCTTTCTCCCTTATGTTCTCTCATAGAAAAAAACTTTTTTTTATCAAAAGATTCCTCGTGAAATTCTCTACAAAACGTGACCATTTCTATTATTTTCAATAATCTCCATTATTTTGTGACATACGATACAATCGATTTGTCCAAGAATTACAACTTTCAAACACAACATTTTAAATCTTCGGTCATTGCTGCTTTGAATGTCACACTATTCAAAAGGCAAAATATACCACAAGATGCAGCGTGAAAAGCTCTACAATTTACAAACGAAAGTTCATTTCAATTGTATACCTTTTGTTTTCAAAAAAACCAAAACTCTGCGCGATCGATTTGTGCACTTGTGAAAAAATCATTTTTTTACACTTACGAGAATTCCTTTTTCTTATTTTATCTTTTTATCATCGAATACGTTTTCTTTAAAGAAAACAAAATATACAACAAGATGCAGCGTGAAAAGCTCTACAGTTTATAAATTACAGTTTATTTCATTCCTGTACTTTTTATGTTCAAAAAAACTAAATTCTGTGCGATCGGTTTTCGCAGCGACAAATCTTGGTCACACAGAGTTTTGTTTTTTTTTTGAAAACAAAAAGTATACAATTGAAATGAACTTTCGTTTGTAGATTGTAGAGCTTTTCACGCTGCATCTTGTGGTATATTTCGTTTTTTGAATAGTATGACATTCAAAGTAGCAATGACCGAAGATTTAAAATGTTGTGTTTGAAAGTTGTAATTCTTGAACAAATCGATTGTATCGTATGTCACAAAATAATGGAGATTATTTAAAATAATAGAAATGGTCACGTTTTGTAGAGAATTTCACGAGGAATCTTTTGATAAAAAAAGTTTTTTTTCTATGAGAGAAAATAAGGGAGAAAGATGCAAAATACCGAGAGGGCCATTCATTATGGTACACCCGTTATATGCAGATGATTTAGTCGCAATGTGCGAGACAGCAAATGACTTAGAAACGTTCATTAAAACATTTGAAAAAATTACTCAAGATTATGGGCTTACTATGATTGTCAAGAAGACGTGTATCATGGTATTACAGCAGTTTGAAGAAGATCACAATCGGATAATATTGAAAAACATAGAAGTGAATCATCATATTACTGATATTAATATTCGTAATCAAACAATCGAAAAAGTGGAGTCATTCGTTTATCTGGCCTGTAATGTCACAAGAGATCAACGATCAGATAAAGAATTAGATATACGTTTAAGGAAAGCTGCTACAGCCTTCAACATGCTGAGATATGTGATCTGGTGCAGAAAAACTGTGTCAATTACATCCATACTCAGAATATTCAGGGCATGTGTCCATCCGGTTCTCCTTTACGGAAGCGAAACTTGGTCCATCACCACTTGACATGAACGTAGAATTAACAGCTTTTATATGAAATGTATCCGCACCATTATTGGAGTCAACTTAGGCGACATAATCTCAAATGAAACACTATTGAAAATCACTGGTCAACCACCGAGTGAAAACATAATACGAAGAAATAGATTAAGATGGTTTGACCATGTCAACAGAATGTTAACCAATAAAGAACCTTCAATAGCTAAAAAGATCATGTTCTCATACTTTCCAAATGAAAAGCGACTTCGAAATATGGGTATTAGAAAAAGATGGGAGGATAATGTTCAAAATGATATTGAAATTTGTCAAATTAAAAATTGGAGAAGGGACATGTTGAATAGAGATCTTTGGCGGCAAGTTATTAATAAACATATCACATTTAGACCGATAGATCCGAACATCAAAGAGATCATATTCGGATATAAACAAGGTGCAGTTAAACGAAGAAATGAACACTTGGCAGCAACACATGGAGTGAGTAAACGAAAAGTTTCAGAAATTCTAATCAAGGATGCTAACAATAAATACAAGTGCCCTGATTGTAGAGTATTGTATAAACCACAAGGAGTTACAAATCATGTGAAAGCATGCCTCAAGGCTAAAGAATGGCACAAAAAGAACAACATCAAATAATATATTCAAGCAACTCAACAAGGATTGGTACACACCTGCTGAGAAATGAATCTGGTAATGAATGATGAGTAGTATCTAAACTGGATAACAGAGTATGGTACTCTGAATAGACTGTGATTCACGTATCAGTAGCGATTCTACAAACCATTAATCAAAATACATGAACATTGACTTTTGTTAATCTTTTTGTATTTATGTGTGTGTTGTATTTTTTTCTTACCTTACACCGGAAACGGTACTGGATCTAACTAACTAAATAACTAACATGATGCTACGTCAGTTACTGTCTGTGGGAGAGGGCGGGGGTAGTGGGTCCAAATTTTTACCCCTATACACTTCAACACTCTCTTTCAGATCGTGTTTCACATAATAAATTATTCTTTGTTAACCATTCTCTTTCCATTTTGCAGTCATTTCTGTATCTTTTTATGATCAATGAACATGGTGAAATTTTGATAGATTCTTTCATTATCATAACATGATCGATAGAAAAAAACAAACAATATTTTCTCAACAAAATAAACTTTCTGCGCATTCTCAATGGCAGAGAAAACTGATAGTCAACAAGGAATAAGAATCATATATAGAGGATATTAAATCACAAACTGATTTCATAGAAATGCTTTATATACAGGGTGGCCCAAAAGTCACTTTACCGAGAAAAAATTGAATATCTCCATTACAACTCGATCAAATGGGCTCATTTTTTTACCAAGAATAGAGGCATGTTCACACTCCAAATCCATACGGACAAGCCTAGTGAGAGCCTTTATTAATACCACTATTGACCTCAGCAAGAAAAATTTTACTTTTTCACAGATAGACAAAAAGGTCACTTTGCCGAAAAAATTTCAATATCTCCGTTACGGCTCGAGCTAACGAGCTGATTCTTTTATCAATGATAGAGGGACGTTCAAGCTTTATATTCACAAAGACATGCCTAGCAAGATCCTTTGTTAAGTATATTGTTTTCTATCTTCTCTGTGAAAAAGTAAAATTATTTTGTTGAGGTCATTGGTTGTACTTTATAAAGGCTCTCTCTAATCTTGTTCGTATGGATTTAAAGTGTGAAGATGCTTCTATTATTGGTAAAAAGATCAGCCCGTTCGCTCGAGTCGTAGTGGAGATATTTCATTTTTTCTTGGTATCGTGGCTTTTGGACCATATACAGGGTGGACCAGAAGTCAGTTTATGAAAATAAAAATTGAATATCTCGGCTACAGCTCTAGCAAACGAGCCGATTTTTTTACCGATAATAGAGGCATGTTCAAGCTTCATATTCATAAAGATGTGCCTAGAGAGACCCTCTGTTAAGTATACTGTTTTTTTCTATCTGTGAAAAAATAAAATTTTTCTTGTTGAGGTCAATAGTGGTATTTAATAAAGACTCTCACTAGGCTTGTCTATATGGATTTGGAGTGTGAACATGCCTCTATTCTTGATAAAAAAATGAGCCCATTTGATCGAGTTGTAATGGAGATATTCAATTTTTTCTCGGTAAAGTGACTTTTGGGCCACCCTGTATTTCAATGGAAAAACAAATAAAACCTTAGGGTAGTCTTTTCCTCCCTTAATCTCGAATCCTGTCTGTTCATTCCACGGAACGTGACAACCGGAATCTTTCTGGATTCAGTACTGCTCTCTAAGACCTTATTCGAAACAGAAACTACAAAATCACAAAATTATCATGTAAGAGACTGACGGGAAAACATATCTAACAGTCGAACGCGTAGCTCCACCTCATATTTTGGTTATGAATAGAACTTAGCAGAACTAAGAAAACGCTAAAAGAATTTGGGTCCACATTTTATTCAAGTAAAGTTAGGGATAGGCCTATGACAGCTCACAGTTCTAAGAAATGGTTCTTTTTTTGAGAACTGGGTGGAAGAAGTAGTTCTTTCTCGGAAACTGATTATACAAATCAGTTCTCTGATCGGGAACTATCATACGTCTAGTTAGGGGCGTTGTAGCAGATTTTCGAAGATTTGTGCCAGCAATTCATAGAAAACTAAATTATAAGAGTTTTTATCTGAAATTGTGACCCCTGAAATTATTTGAAAATTTCAGCTCACACAAATGTATCTTTTTTGTTTTTAGATACTCAGTGTATGAAACAGCTTGATTCTATGATTTGCCTTCCCAGGTCGATCAATCCAATAGTTGGATCTTATCGGACCCGATAGGTTTCCTATAGGAATCCGATAGAAAAATGTGGAATTATGTGGGAAGCTGGTGGCGGAATCGCGTCGGAATCGGAAAGACATATATTCGATCGGATCATATATCGGATCATATATCGGATCCGATAGTTTCCGATGGTCTTATCCGATAGGTGCCGAAGAGCATAATCTAATACTGCTTAAATGAACGCTCATAAAATTTGTAACAATTGCCATTTTGCCGACGAAATCCGATACAATTCCGTCACCCAGAATCCTATAGGATCCGTTGTCGGATTTATGAACCTGGGCTGTGATATATAGATTTTCGTTGGATATTCGATATCTTCAGAAAAATATATTCTTTCGTGATGACACTTTTAGAATGTTCTAATGACCACAAGACCTATCGATAAGGAAAATATATTAGATGAAGATCTCATAATTTCGTTGCCCACACTAAAAGTACGCTAAACTGTCAATAATTCTACCTGAATAAAGTATGATCTCGAGCTTTTTAATAGTTTTTAGTCTCATTGAGTCCTACTCATAGTGAAAATATAAGACCGAATAACATCCGACAATTGATTATATTTCTTCGTTAGTCATTAGAACGACATGGAAAATAAGCTTAAAATTGGAAGATAGTTAACTATACTCACATTGTGGTTCAGAAGGCGAATTGAATGGAATTGAATTGGAAAAATTCTGCGACTCTACTTGTATTTCTGGAGCAATTCGTGGCGAAGTAAAACCAAACATCCGTTGTTTCGTCGCTTGCTCGTTAGCTGTTGACTCTTCGTCAACCATCGTTGTTTTTCTGTTAATGGTTTAGAATGAATGTATAAAACAATTTATGATTTCTTCTCTCACAATAAAAAAAGTTTATTGCACGCAATTACTTGCTCTTTTCGTTGTCCTTGTTTTCTGATAATCATATTTGCTTCTTATCTCACTGACAATTCACTTGCTGAATTTTATGAATCTATTTTAAGAAATAAAGTATACTTTTTGAAGTGCAGTTTATGGTATGTTGAATATAGGGATGCACCAGTGACAGTTAATAACTGGTAACTGAGTACCTCAGTTAACTGAGTATGTATTTATCTGATCTGTTACTTATTACATCATCAATCGTTTTTTTAGGGATGCCACTTTAACTTTACTTTAAAAGTTAAAGTCAAAGTATCGCACTTTCAAACTTTCACTTTGACTTTTCAAAGTTTAAAGTGAGCTGTTAATGCACCTCAAGTCGTATATAATAGGGGCACTCAAAGATCCTCATGCCCTATATAATGGGGTACTCATAGATCCTTATGCCCTATATAATGGGGCACCCTTAGGCCCTCATATCCTATATATTGGAGTACCCTTAGGTCATCATCTTCTATATAGCAGGGGTATCCTTGGATCTTCAAGTATTATATATTAGGAGTACCGTTGGGTCCTTATGTACTGTATATTAGAGGTACCCTTCTGTCCTTATATACTGCATATCAGGGGCACCCTTAGATCCTCAAGTGCCGTATATTAGAGGTATTCTTAGGTCCTCATATCCTATATAATTCGGGTAGCCTAGGTCCTCGTGTGCTGTATACTATAGGTACCTTTCCCAGGCGAACATGTAACGAAAGACGTGACGTTTTTTGCGCGTAAAAACCGCACATTTAAGCACGTTAAAAAATTTATTTTGAGAGAAAAAACAAGTTTGCGAATGTTAAGGTTATAAACGAGTATTTAAAGAATTAATAAAATTAGATAAAGGCAATATTTTAATACATAATAAAGTAAAAATTAAGTGAATATCGAAAATTTTATTTATTTAATTATTTTGAACGTTTCGTCAACTAAGTTGACATCATCAGCAACAATTCCAATACCTACACCTTGATTGTCTGCCAAGTCACTTTGATTTGATATATAATAACAGAATTAGATAAAGGCAATATTGTAATGAAAAAATGGAAATTAGTTATTTTTCTGATTATACGGATATTGAACTATTTTATTTTATTAGTTCGCACATGGTGAGTAGTGTTCAAGTATTACAGAAAAGAAAAGAATGATTTTTCAAATATTTATGTTGAGTATTGTTTTTGAGTAAAAGCTTGAAGTGCTATCAATGAATGCTATGATCAAATGTTGGTTTAGTGCTGTAAGATGTGATGAACGGTGTGATATTAGTGGTTTGAAGTGTTCTGATATTGTTGATGGTGCTGATGGTGGAATGTGTGATGTTTGTTGGTCGTTTCTTGTTGATTGGCGTTTTTGTATTCGATTGATTATCGGTGTGAAAAACCATACAATGATACGATCGCAAGGTGATAGTCCAATTCGACAAATCAAGTAGTACATGAGTAGAAGAATAAAGATGGTAATGCATATTATATCGACAATATCGCGCCAGTTCGTGAACGATGGTGCTTTATTGTTGTGATTTAGTAAGGCTTCGGCTAAAAATGTGTGGTTTATTGTATGGTTTGATAAATACTGTATCATTATTCGGTTGTCATTTACGATATTGTTTAATGCTTTCATATCGATGGTGCCACCATTAATATCGCGTCTTTGTCTTTGGTTTATGTTCGAGAGTTCATTACTGTCGGTGTTAGATACACATCGATATTTGGATAAAATTTCAAGAAATTTTGTGTATGTTATTACACTTGGACAATTTTTAACTGATTCTTGATCATTTTGTATGACGTTCAAGTTATGTAGTGATCGATTCGTTGGAAGTGAATTACATACATCGACCATGAAATAATATTGAAAGAGAACGAAAAAATAGTGAAACTTTAAGAGTTGCATCTGCTTGGACCTGAAATATGTGCATAGAGATGGATAGAGTAGAGAGAACAATAACTTCCTAATTAAGTTTTGTTTTACTTACATTTAAATGGGTAGATATATGAAACCAAAAAAAGATTAAAGCAATATATGAAGAATAGTGATAGTGACTTGATCGTTTTGAAAAATAAATGATGAAAGAAACAAAACGTTTTGTATATATATACGTATCTTTTTGTTTTATAACGTGGATATGCTGTGAGAAAAGTGACTCAGAATTGTATTTCAATGTGATTCTTTTCCTCCGCATCCTTCAAGCGGAGGAAGAGAACAGGAGAAAGCATGGAATAGAACTAACAGAAGATGAAGTACGTGAACGAACAAAGTATAAACAGATGCATCATTATTATATGCTTCTTTCAAAGTAGCAGTGCATTGTTGAAGACACGTGTTGCAATTTTTGACGCACGAAAATATCACATTATTCATGTTGATTTTTTTCACAGTCATGTTAGTATATACAAAACGTCAAACCACGTGGTACAATGTTATGATACAGAACAAAAAAGAAGTACGTGTTTTTATTCCTATAAATATGACTTTTGTTCGTTCAGTAAAATAAACTTTACACCTAGTGTATTATCATAAATCATCAATTCAATCTATTCTTTTTCTTTATTATTACTTGATATTCTTCATATTATATCATTGTGTTTACATTATTTTCTTCTAATTTTGGTGATGGATGCTTTTGAACTAAATAATATTTTATTCAAGATGGTATTACTCAGTAAGTACCTATTTCATTTTTTGCCGTTATCAACGAGAAATGTCTACAACTATCTTTGGCGTCATTATGGCGCTTCTACGACTACGCTATTTAGTCAATTAGTAAGAACTCGCGTTGAAATGTGCAAGTTAAATTTTGCTATTTTGTACATTCGCACTTGTCAAAATGAAAATTTATTCCCAACTTTTGTTCACTTTCGTGTAGCAATTCCACGTTTAGCCGATTCGAAAGTAGTCAGACAATGTCGAAATAGTATTTTACAAGACGAATTGAAATTTAAAAGACATCTTTTACATCAAACCACCAAACATATGGCGCGATTGGATCAAGAATTGAAAGAAGCTGTGCCACATATAATTTATGTCCGTTTGACGTCTATTTCGACTGAAATTGTCAACAAAAAGTTGGTAGAAATTCAAGATTCACATAAAGAAAAACTGGACAATTTACGTGCCAAATATTCTTCTTATACTCCTCAACGTCAAACAGACCTGGATCCGGTGAAGAATTTGTCACGTTATACTCTGCCTGAGGCCGAACATAATGCTCTACTTAATGGATTGAATCATGTTTATGCGCCAGAAAAATTTGATCAACCGCAATTTGTGTGTGACATGGAGTATTTTTACTCTCGTCTTTTAAATTTCAAAACTCCATATCGTCATTATGAATCAAAACCGGCATATTTTTATGTTCGTCATAGCTTAACGCCATCAGAATTAAATACTGCATCTGAGTTACGCCAAACAGCCAATTTATTTCAAAAAGCAGCTCAATCCGAGATGAAACGTGTTGGTAAAGCAAATCGTGAAACATTTGCTGCTTTACGTTCACTAGCAAAAAACAAGTCAATTGTGATCAGTCGACCTGATAAAGGACGCGGTGTGGTAATCATGAATCGATCAGATTACCTTCAAAAAATGAATGTAATATTTAGTGATCGCTCATCGTTTGCAATACTCGACAAAGATCCAACATTGGAAAATGAAACGAAGCTGATAAACATGCTGCTTTTATTTAAAAAAGAAGGCTTTATAACGGAAGCCGAATATAATTTGGCAAAACCCACTGGCTCAAGACCAGTACGCTTATATGGCTTGCCTAAAATACATAAATCAGACAAACCAGATTATCCTCTTCGACCCGTTATGTCAGCTACAAAAACAGTAGCCTATGGATTGGGAAAAATGTTAAAAAATCGATTACAACACCTGCGCAATAGTCCATATATGGTAAAGAATACACTTGCTTTTGTTACAAAAATTAAACAGTCGAAACATGCGGACAAAAAGATGGTTTCCTTCGATGTGACTAGCTATATCGGAAACGCATTTTACCTTTGACAGAAAAATGTATATTCAACATAATGGTGTAGTCATGAGTGCTCCCCTTGCTCCTATCATTGCCGACATTTTTATGTCTCATTTGGAACAAACCTTGATGGATCAGCTTCGACAAAGTGGTGTTTGTGAATGGTATCGCTACGTCGACGACACGTTTGTATTATTGGAACCAACAGTCACTGTTCAAGATATATTAAAAATCTTGAATAGTTTTCATCCATGTATCAAATTCACTCATGAGAACGAAAAGATCAATATCTTTCTTTTCTCGATACAAAAGTAATTCGAATCACACAGGTTATAAAATGTGAAAAGGAGCCGAAAGAAATAATTCGCAAGAAATTTCAAACAACTGTTTTCCGAAAATCATCGTTTACAGGACTAATGCTCAAATGGAACTCATTTGTCCCCAAACAATATAAAACTAGTTCTATAATTAGTATGGTACAAAGAGCCATCAACGTTTGTTCGACTTATCAATTGTTATCTGATGAATTCGAACAAATTCGTCAATTAGGTCTGAAAAACGGCTATCCAATATCATTTCTGCATACACAAATAGGGATTGGACTAAGTAAATACCTGAAGAAACCACAAAGAAATATATCGGAACCTATTCTTGGATGTGAAAAACAAAAAATGTACGTCGAAATACCTTATACCAGACATTCTACAAGTTCGTTCAAACAGAAATTATCTCGTATATCTGGACAAGTACGCCCTGATCTTGATGTTCGTTTCTCTACCAAACCACCACCATCAGTGCAAACCTATTTCAATTTAAAAGATCCAATACCAAAACATTTACAAGCAGATGTCGTGTACTCCGTGAATTGTATGGACTACGGAAATACTTATGTAGGAAAGACCATAAGACAACCGATTCGTCGATTCAAAGAACATGGTGCATCAGAGTCAATATTTCAACAACAAAACATACATTCAGATACCAATGCAAATACCGTGAGTCTTTTAGAAAAACCACCAGTTCAACAAATCATCCACAACAATATCAAAACAACAACCGGACCTATCCGGAACAGACATAGAGCAAGACAAAAACCATATCCAGATCCCACTACAATAAGGCGTTCAGCACGTATTAAAGAACAAACAGCAAACTCACGTCATGACAATAACACAAACAATAATCCCCGTCATCACACTACCGATCAACAAAAAACAACCATCAAGAGCTATATTGCTGAACACCAAAAACAAACTGGTCACCAAATGGATTGGGAAGGTTTCAAAATCGTCTATCACGAAACTCATAAACAAAAACTTCTTCTAAAGGAATCTCTGGTTATTAACGCATACAACACATCATTAAATAAAACCACTCACTCTGTTCCACTAATATTATTTCCAGAAGGCATACGACCGAATAACATACCAAATCCAACTACTAGCAGACAACAACAATAAAAATGAAGTACACTAACTTCGCCTCCTATCTTATTCCTTTCTCTTTTCTTTCTTCTTAACTCAATCTGCCACGTACCTCTCAACATATCATCCGCAAAGCACACCCGACTAACCCAACGTGATACACTCAGATAGAATCAACATTCTTTATAGTGAAGGGCATATCTCGACAAAATACCGCCTTCAATTATTCTATTATTATATACCAAATTAAAGTGACTTCGCAATCAATCAAGGTGTAGGTATTGGAATTGTTGCTGATGATGTCAACTTAGTTGACGAAACGTTCAAAATTCAAATAAATAATTAATTTTCTATTTTCACTTAATTTTTATTTTATTATGTACTAGCGGTAGTACCCGGCGTTGCTCGGGAAATCTCTATACTGGAAACTTATCATGTCAGAAAACCACAGAAGATGTATAGAAGGCTTGATTAAGACATTTTCATCTATTATTACTACATATCCCGCAGTGCATACACTTATATTCATTTTTAAATCGGATAATTCAGCAAATAGTGTGGGAGCGGAACAGTCTTTCTCTTAACTAATGCGTATTTCCGTATTTTATACAAATACCTAGTGCAAAAAACTGACACTAACAGGTGGATATTTTAACAATGGCAGCATATGTCCCGAAATTTTTAAAAAACTGGGGGAAATTGTAATGTATCATAACCTCTTGTGAAATTTCAGCCCAGTCCTCTCGCCAGCCATCCAGATCCCTTTTGACCTTCCTCGAGACCTAAGAGTATGCCATGAAAAGTTTGGCACCCTCAACCCATGCGATGCTCAAATGCATAAAAATCCGATAAGCAGACAAACTTTCCCCTTTATATATATAGATTACAAACATCCGATTTTCAAATTTAAACCAAAGAATCCACGATAAAAAACGATTACTCTAAGAATCATAACAGATTCGCGAAATTTCTGGAAAACTAAGGCTAAAATTCATTGCGATAGAACTTCAGTGAAATTTCACCCAGCCGCCTCCTCCCTACTCCTATTAATGGTAACAGCACTCATAAAAGATGCCGCGGGACTCAGAGAAGCTCCATGGAAAGTTTGGTAATGTTAGCCAATACAGCACTATCTGGATGAGACTTCACCCACACCCCACCCATCCAAATCCCACACCCACACCCTCACACCCCACCCTCAAGATTGTTATATAAAGATAAGAATACAGCAAATTATTTAATTTCAAAGATAATATTACTTATCTTTCAATATTCCTGTGAGAGATGGATCGACAAATATAAAGTCGCTTTGAGTAATAGCTCGTCCTATTTTGATTCTGAGTTTCTTATAAATCAAAACATGCATAACAACCAGGTTTACAGTGAGCATGTCACTGGAAATTCTCTGTCAGGTAAACGGTGGGATTGCCGTTGGTTTTGGATCATTGGTATCTCTTTTATCAGTTTAACAGTTTCTGTAGTTACTCTGTCTCTGATATTAAAATACGTCGTTCTTGCATCAAGCAAGCCAGAAAACACCATCACCACTACATTACCGCCAATAACAACAACAATACCGCTAGTAACGACAACAATAACAACAACAGCGACAACATCAGCCTCATTTACAACTATGACCATAACTCAGCAGTATGGTGAGTTTGATTATAAGACTTCTCAACTTTCTTAAATGCTGTCTTCAAATCAGATACATATAGGTAACAACAGAAAAATGAAACGAGACCTTTATTTGTGAAACACTTATTATAATACTGTGTATGATAAGAGCGAAACGAAACTCCCTGTCTATCTATATACCCACACTAAAACCTTTGTAAGGAATCTTTTTTCCCGCTCATGCATGGAAGGTTTAATACAAAATCCTCTTTATGCTGAATCGTAAAAGGATCCTCTCGTGTATCCACGGCAAGAATCTTTTTAGGTTTCGCATTAAAGTATGTTTAGAGTGAGAATGAAGTTTTTCTCAAGATTTTATTACTATCTCAGTATATTTTGCAACTTGAAGTAATAGCATTGGTATGACCCGCAAACAATGTTAGGATAAGCAGACAGAAATTAGTGAATTATCAGATGACTATCCGATATAATTAGAGACAATCTGACCAAGAAGTAAATATATTGACCGTTTTATGATGGATTTCGTGTTGGTTAAAGCAAATTTTATCTGAAAATGTCGATAATTTCTCTCTAACAAAAAGTTTGTTGTGTAACGTTTGCAGAGAACATCAAAGAAGAGTGTACAACGAAAACTTCCACACTGGGAAGAAGTCGATAATTGTTTGCTAACTTGAGCTTCACTTCAACTTCATTTCTCACGGGTCTCAGCTTTTATGGTGGCTATGCATAAATAATTTACCAGGATTACCATCGAAATAAATTCATGTACAATTTTGGTGGACTACTCAAAAGTTCTGAGATAATCATACATAGAGGTTTCGAGTTTAGGTGAACATCGACGTTTCCACCTTATGATCAATCACTTTTTTTTAAAGCTGTTGCTTCAAATGTCCGTATTCTGATAAGAAATCCAAACATACAATCCCAGCTCTCCCAATCAGGTAGAAATGTCGAAAAGCGATCGTTAGTCGATCGTCTGGCATTTTATCGGTTGGTTTCAAAACCATATAAAAAGTCAAGCATAGACAAGATCTCTGTTTCTTCCTTTTTTTCTAAACGAATCGATATTCAATGTTTTCAGTTCGGTGAATAAACATAAAATTCTATGTCTATGCAAAAAATGCTCGATTTTCGTCAAAAACTTCGCATTTTACATCATCAATATCTGTAGTTTTTCGCTTCGGACGATTGCCTCAAGAAATAAACATATTTTTTCAGGCCGAATTTCTTCTAGCCTCACCCATATAAACGTCAAACGCATTCAAACGCGGTTTCATTGTTAGCTGCGTCTAAACGCGATTTGATTTCAAAACGCGTCTCTAGTGAAAAATTTTTTGCGTTTTGACATTTTTTATTCAGTAATTTCGAAACACGTTCAAACGTAAAAAAATGTTTCATCCGAGCTGCGTTTCAACGTGTTCGTCCTTTACGCTTCGCACGCATATCAAACGCGATTCAGACGCAAAAGATACTAACTTGGGGAAAGATCAATCATACTAATGGAACTTATATGAGCTTAGGAATGTGCGGTGTCAGTGAAAATACTGAAATACTGACACCGATCGTCACGGAAACTAATTATTCAGTTTTTCCTAATTTAACTTTACTATCAAAGTTCTTTGTCTTCTTATATACTATTTTGGCGACTTCAAATGATTGCTGTTGAGTAAATAATTCTTTTTTCAATTGATACTATTCATTACTGAAAGTTCTCATTTGAGTTACATTGATAACTATATAAAGAAAATATACATTTAATAAAATGAAGTAAGCTAATATTGAACGCCGAACTCCGATAGTATCACAGATCATTTTATTTTGAAAAACAAATTGTTGCACATTTTCTGTTCAATGGAAAAGTTTGTCAAATTAAGTTTTTGAAATTACAAAGAAAATATAGAATAAAAGTTTATTTTGTGAAAAATATTTTTTCTAGGAAAGATATATTGACCTAATCTATATATATATATATATATATATATATATAAATGTCGGCGTCCCAACTGAGAATACATCCAATCTCAGAATGCCCTAGTCAAATGTTGGATCCGAGATTGAACTAATCCATTCTCAGAATGAAAAACTAGTGCATAGAATCTAGAATTCGCCTACACCAATATCCGATTGATGGAAACTGTTAATGAGGAAGCATTTCTCAATATGTAACTTGATTAGCTCTATTGGTTGACTACGAAGAGACTTAAATAAGATATTGAACATCTGCAGTGAACTCATTCTAACAATATTTGTCTGCTCGAATTATCATCGTTCAAAAAACTTATAATAATTTAAACCAAGTATCTTATGACATACAAAAGTTGAAAAAAAACATCAGATAGAACGGCTTAATCTGATAATCACCACAGATATGTGCAATCACATTGTTATCTAGACACTATTTCTATCTGTTCGAATGATATTTGTCGCATTCTGATAAATCATCTCAGTGGTGTCTTAAAAACTGATAACCCCATGACAATGATTCCGGCCCGCGGAAACGGCTGGAAAGCTCAGGAAAAACCACCGTTTTCGGCAGGAACATCTTGGAAATCGATGGAAATGGAAGCAGTATTACGGGCTGGAAAATCAAGAAAATTTTTCGGCGATTTCCGACCGTTCTCCACCAGAAAGAAAAGGAATTTGATCGAAAGATACCGGGAAAATCCGACGATTTTCCGGTCCAGAATACTGCTTCTATGAAATCGCCGGAGTTCCGCCGAGCCGGTTGTTTTCTTGTCGTACTGCCCGACCTGGGAAATATTTGAAATGAGCAGACGAAACTGAATCGATTTCAGTGTGTTTCACGCAGTTTAATCGACATTTTTTTTTCTTTGCAAAATTCGTTCCTGGTTCTTTCAAGAATTAGATAAGTAATCAATTACAGAAGAAAACCTTTAAATACTAGAAAAGACTTTTAAAGCACTTGAAATGTTTCTAAAAGCCAAAATAATATATAAGTATACTAAAAATAGCGTTGTTTCAATAACACTCACTTTTTGAGTAATCTCTGTGAAAACTAGAAACGGATTTTGCGACGAAGAACAAATATCGGTCAAAACACGTGATACATGTTGAAACTGACTCAGTTTGTTTTGCTCATTTCAAATGTCATCAGTTTTTGAGATAAGACTGATGTGTTTCATCAAAATCAGGTAAACACTATTCGAAAAGAAAAAAATCGATGGTTAGCTAAAAGGAAATTCGGATATACCTGCAGTGGCCAGCATAGTACGCCGTAGCATCTAGTATCATGTTCAAAATCTATCAATTTATATAGTCTCTAGAATGATCTGATGAAAAAAGACTAAGCATCGATTAGTGTTCTAGTTTTTTGTGTACTAGACACCTTTTCTTTTTTCTTATTACATTTAACACCGGAAAATAACTTTAATATTCGCTTTTGAAAATTATGGCAATTATATTATTGCATATTTAAACCAAAATTTAACCTTTATCATCGATAATAAAACTAGTTTTTGAAAACGGTCATCTCTTGTGTAAAGCAGCTTTTGGCATCAAAAGATACTCTGATGATGCTGGGAGTTTTAAACCTACACTTTCCTCCTTGATTGTTATGAATCTGAGCACCTATGTGTTCATCATTCTCAATGTCATGACTGTAAGCTTGTCTGCAAGGCTGGGTAAGACTGTATGTGAAAAAAAGAAAACTACAAGAAGAACAAAACACTATGTGAATGAAAAGGAGAACGAGAATATCTCGAAAAGTGATATACGGCAGAGAGGATACTCGTCATCGCTAACAATGACCTTCCTATTTGTTATCCAGTGCCGAGTTAGAATAAAAAACTCTGTCCACCGATTACAAGTAAGAGAACAAACAGTTATCTATACAGTCCAATGAACTCGAATCTTGCTTAAAGGTAGTTCTTCATCGTTCAGACACCACTTACATATTCAATTAGTGCTGTATGTGAATAGTGACGAAAAACTGACGATCTTTGAAAAAAGTAGATAAAGCGAGGTGCAGACAAAAACTAATTTGATTTATCGGAGAAAAGATCTTTCCTCGTCTCATAGATGATATCCAAAAACCTTAGAACTAGAGTCGATTGGAGTTTTACAGAACAAACTATGAGGACGCATTGATCGTTCGTTCCAACAATTTACATGCACTTTTCCAAGAAAAAATAGTTTTTTAAAGGAAAAATGAGCTTGCAAGGCCAATCAAGGGCGTAACTCTACTTTATAATTCTACTTAGGCTTCATTTAAAACTTCAATTCATCTAGTTCTATATCCCATTCTAACCCAAACCAATACTATCTGCTTTCCTTATCTATATTTTTTATGTTGATGAATAGTGATGAACACTACAATTACAACCACAACTATCCTCACAACTACAACCACTACTCAACAGTTCGGTAAGCATCTTAACTTCGCTAAAAGTTAATTTTAAATCAGATATATATATATATGTAGTCACTTTGCATCCAATGTTAATCTGCAATAAGAGCGACATATTATTACTACTGGTAATAAGCGATAACTAATGATGTTATTAATTATTATCGGTAATAAATAATAATTTTGAAAATGAATAAAGAAATAGTAGCAATATAGGAACTACATGAGGCACATAGTCTCGACTCAAAAGCGATTGAACAGACCGTTGCCTTCCCTCATGAGCTGGGTGTCCAATAGCGAATGAAGAAATATGTTGTGACATATTCAGATTTCCATAGATTCATCCTTTAAAGAATAATAATACTTAGAGATATTGAATCTATAATGAACTAAAACTAGGGGTGGGACTTTAACTTTAAAAAACTTTTATTAAAGTTTAAAGTTTAAAGTAAAAACACTTTAAATTTTAAACTTTAATTAAAGTAAAACACTTTAACGCTTTAACTTTAGATTTCTTAAAGTTAAAATGCTCCTACTTGGATAACAAATTTCCTCAACCCTATTCCAAAACTTTTCTTACGACTAACCAGGGAGAGTACTAGGGTCCCTATACTACTATCCTAGGGGGGTACTAGAGTCCCTATAGTACTATCCTAACGAGGGTACTAGAGTCCCTATAGTACTATCGTAACGGGGGTACTAGAGTCCCAATAGTACTATCCTAACAGAATAGGGGGGTTGTCAAAGTGCTCTACATTTTTCTCTTAGGAACCACTATGCTTTTCCAAGGCGATAAGGGAGAACCAGAATCCTGCAATTCTATTGGTCCATGTTTTGACTAATCAGATTTGAGGACCCGTTTTCTCCTTTATGGTCAGTCCAATACATAAGGTTGTTTGGTTGTTGAGGGTTTGTCTTGGCTCTCTCTGTTTTGACTGAATCTGCTGTGGAAGTCCCTTGGGGACGAATTTCGATTAGCGGTGAAGCGATTATCGTCATCGTTGCATCCCTAATGAGGACCTAGTACCTCCCTAGGATAGTACGATGGGGACTCTAGTACCCCAAGGATAGTACTATGAGTACCCTTGGGCGCCCTTAGATAGTACTACGAGGGTACTAGTACCCGCCCTTGGATAGTGCTATGAGGACCTTAGTACCTTTCGTAGGATAGTTGTATGAGAAGCTAAGAAATGGGATTGAGGTTTCTTTTGTGACAGCAGGAGTACTTTAACTTTAAGAAGTCTAAAGTTAAAGTCCCACCCCTAACTAAAACTATACCATATCGCTTTTCCTTTTTTGCAATATCAAAATTATGGATTCCCATTTCCTTCCTCATAAGGTTTTCGAACGACTGGGAAAAAATCCGTAGACAACAGTTTGATTTTTGTGTTCCCCAATTACCAATACACTGTCACCTCATCCCTCAGTATAGTACGCGCTAGAGTTGTTGACACACAATTAAGGCGAAAGTGCCGGAATCAGTAGCACAATTTCGAGACCAGATGAGAGAGAAATGGAAACTGGTCTCGAAAACATTAAATTTATTTAAATTTTTTTCAGTTGATTGCACTTCAACTATTTATTCTCGAATACGAACAAATAATAGCCGATGTCACGTACATAAAGAATCAAATATGATCTCTCGGTATTTCGTCAAAAGTTCACTGTATTCTTTAAATTTGAATATGTTAACCCTTTACCACCCATTAGTCATTGGAATGATCATTTGTAGAATAATTGCAGAAACTAAAGGAAGAATTGAATTCCAAAACAATAAAGACTTTTTTTGTAGTAAACTTCATAGGCTATCGATTGGGAAAAAGAACATTTCTGTTGATTACTTCATTACTGAAATATCAGACCCACAGAATCGATTATTTTCCAAAAAATGAAAATGTTCTCTATTCATAGACAACAGAAATTTTTTGGAATTGTTGTATGATAAAGATCAACTCAAGGCAAGTAGAAATCATATTTATAATGAATTAAATTTCTTCAGAGAAAGTGAAACAGTCCAGAGCATAATAGGTTATAAATTGACAACACGTGTAAAAATACATGTATTCTTTGGTGTTAGCTTTTATCGGTTCACTCCTTGCATTTTTTTTCTTTACTCTAACGGTGCGAGATAGATTTTCAGTCGATCCATTCAATAATGCCGTCAAAGAAAAAAAAATCATGTATTACAGTGAAGTTCAATTCCTTCTCTCCACCACATGATTGCGAAATCAATCAAACCATCCTACCCTAGGAGTAGGACATCTAGTGAATCAGAGTGCACCATTAGCATAATAGAGGGGCTAGTACTCTATTAATAAATTAATTTTATCAATGACACTTCTGGAACCGCTATGAAGGGCACAGGGTTAAAAATTAATCAAAAACGCTTTTTTCATTTCGAAAATGTATTGCGACCTATTGGGTGTAATCTTTGAGTGTGAATGTATCAGAAGTGAGACTAAACAATTTTATCACTTGAAATTCTATGTGCAATTTCTCTTCATGAGCCATCAATGAAAAATACTCCGAAATTCAATGTAAACTGTACGAAGAAATTACTTTTTTTCAAACTTCTGTTCAATCAATAGCATCGCAAAATAATCTATCCGCTTCTTTTCATCTATTGAATCCACACAAAAAAAGAACACACATGAAGTAAAGCATACAATCACTAATGAGTTCGACCCACTACTTAGTCTTGTTTTCTTTCATTTATTGAAATAAAATTATTTTTTCCAAGGGTTTATCGATGAGTTCTTTTGTCAGGATGTCAAATCTAGAAAATCTTCGAACATACTAATTATATGTAAGTTCTAAAAGATAAATCTAAAGTAGTGTCAAGATTTAGTAGTAGTAGCAGTCGTTTCATGAAAATATCATTAATGATAATAAAACTCTATCAAGGAAACAATATTGTGTATTTTCAAAGGCTGTATAAAATGTCGGTTTCATTTTTTTTCTACTTAATAGTAATTCGTAAAAAGACAAAAATGCTAAGAAAAAATGATTTTTTTTTCCGAATTTGAGAAGAATGGAGATGGGTTTTCCTTTGACGCACAGACGCCAATTCTCTCTCTCTCTCGTTCCTACTCATTAATTAATCATTCCGAGTTTTTAAAATTCGATTAAACGAAGAGGCTAAAATAGTAAAATTATGAAGTGAGAGAGAGATTAACATTCTTATAACGTTGTTGGATGGATAGTTCTCAGTCAGGGATAACGAACAGAAACAAAACTACACGAAATATGTCTCTCTAAAAAACAAAAAAAATGAATAGATGAAAACAAAGATGTATGTGTTGACAATGAGATGAATGAAGGAGTAGACAACCGATGAAATAAAATAAAGATCCCAGTTAATAGTCCATGTTATATTCCGATTTCGTAGAACTTAGTTACATATCTCAGTCTTATTCACTATCCTTTCGAATAAAATCACCCCTTTTTAAAACCTTTTTTCTATCTCTTATTGTGACATTTATTTTTCTCTATTTTCAGTGCCACTACGAGCACCTGCTATTGACATTCATCCAAATGATCGATGGCAACAGAATGGTCTCACTGTTGCTGGAGGGAATGGACAAGGTAATGGAATCAATCAACTCCATTACCCAAGGGGTTTGTATGTTGATGATGATCAAACTGTCTATGTCGCTGATCGTTTGAATCATCGTATTGTGGAATGGAAGTCGGGTGCGACGAGTGGCCAAGTGGTTGCTGGTGGTAATGGAGAAGGAAATGGGACTCATCAGTTGTCTCCACCATTCGATGTGATTGTCGACAAAGAGAGAGATAGTCTCATCATCTGTGATGCACAAAATAGAAGAGTGATTCGATGGCCTCGTCGAAATGGGACAACTGGGGAGACGATTATCTCAAACATCTTTTGTGACGGTTTCACAATGGATGAGAATGGATCTCTCTATGTCACTGACAATGAAAAATATGAAGTGAGAAGATATCGAAGAGAAGAAACTCAAGGAACAGTGGTTGCAGGTGGAAATGGATATGGAAATCGTCTCGATCAACTCACTTCCCCCGCAAACATATTCGTTGATCCAGATCATTCAGTGTACGTGTCTGATTTAGGAAATCATCGTGTGATGAAATGGGTGGAAGCTGCAACAGAAGGCATTGTCGTGGCTGGTGGTCAAGATCAGGGAAATGGTCTTACACAATTGTCATACCCTCGAGGAGTCGTTGTCGATCAATTGGGCACTGTCTATGTGGCTGATGATGGGAATAATCGAATCATGCGTTGGCCGAAAGGAGCCACACAGGGAAGTGTCATTGCTGGTGGAAACAGTTCAGGAGAACAATCAAATCAACTCAATGGACCCTTCGGTTTGTCATTCGATCGAGAAGGCAATCTCTATGTCGTCGATTTCAGAAATCATCGAGTACAAAAATTCAATATCGAAAAGAGTTGATTTTTTTTTGTTGTTCAATTTTCTTTTTGCTTTCAAATGAATGAACAAATGTAATTTACATTCTCCTCCTCCTCTCCCTCTCTATGATTGGTATTTACTATTGAGTACTGTAACGTACAATTCAATTATAATCTTCTTTGTAGATTAGACAATGATGGTAGAATGAGTTTGAATAATAACGTTACGAGTTCACTGATGTTTATTTGAACAAAATAAGTAGCATACACATAAAATACACTTAAATATTATTGTAAGCAACTATACTACGAGTACCATACAAACAAGAAAAGTGCCGCCCTTCTCCTTTATATTCTTCGAGTATTTATACCACTCTCTCTTCGATTCTTATCTATGTGCTAATCAATTGAAGAAGGTCGGACGTGAATAGAAATGCGATCCTAATAAAAGGACAAGGATACATCAACAAGTGAATAACATGTAAATAGAAAAATGATACAAGGCCGTTCTGGTTATAGAAACCGGACACCTAATTCTCTAAATGTAAAATTGTCTACCTAATATTGTGAATACTAAATTTTGAGGTTATTGTTACAAGTACAACTAACGCTCGTCTGCAGGCTCGCTCAGCTCTTGCGCGTAGAAATTCTGTTTCAGATTTGTCAGCAAATTAAAATTAATAAGTAACTTATAGTTGAATAATACAAAATCAACCGCAGCTTCAAATTCCTCAACCCCGATCACCCTTTGGTCAAACTTTATAAAAAAATCATCTTTTTTAAAAAACCCTTTGTTTAGGCAAAAACAATTGATCGCAAAAAATATCCTCAAAAACTTATCCCAGATTCGGATTTCTCGACACCAATTACCCTTTAGTTAAGTTTTATGAAAAACCTCCCTTGTGTTCTTGCATTATTTTGAACCAATCAGTGAAGTGCGGATACACAATCAAGCAAGTAGACAATTTATGTTTGCCAGACTCTTCTTTACGAGAAAGAGAAGAGAGTATTCAATACATATAATATAGATTCTAACTGTATCTTTAGCGCTCAAGTTTTTCTCTTGGAATCCGATTAATTCGGCAAATTCGTTGAGACCGCATTGTGAAAAATCTTATTGGTCGAAATCCCGACCAAAAATAACCCTCCTGGATTGCCCATTCAAAAATATTTAATCAAAAATCGCGATTATTTTTGATTATTGTCAAATTAATCTGATTGTTTGTGAAAAATCTAGTATTTTTCAGAAAAATTCGATTAAAATCGATTATGATTTGATAATTGATAAGAAACTTAATCATTTTTAATCGATTATAACCAATTATTTTATGTTAAATCAGATTTATATGTAAAATTGATTATAATTTTCAAAATCGATTAAAATCCTCAATCAAGTGAAATCAGATTTAGGATTTTCAATTGATTATAATCAATTATTTTATATTAAATCAGATTTATTTATAAAATTGATTATAATTTTCAAAATCGAGTAAAATCCGTAATCAATTGAAATCAGATTTAGGATTTTCAATTGATTATAATCAATTATTTTATGTTAAATCAGATTTATATGTAAAGTTGATTATAATTTTCAAAATCAATTAAAATCCTCAATCAAGTGAAATCAGATTTAGAAGTTTTAATCGATTATAAACAATTATCTGATATTCGATAAGATATGGGTTGAAGGAAAAATCAACTTGAGTATTTCAGTTGGATTCAAGCTACTAGAGAAAGAAACAAAATCATATTTTCGTTGGTTTAATTGTATGAAACATTACAAAATCAGCTGGTAACAAATTTTTCCCTATACATCATGTGTTTGACTTTGACTACCCTATCTCTCCTTTTTTGTGTACTCAATTTGATTGGTTAAATTGTAAGATTGATTTTACCATGGTAAGTTTTAATCAGTTATCATAGTGAAAGATCTCCTATGGTGCATGGTATGTTCAACATACATTATCTTTTTGCATGTTTGATAGCGCGTAAACAGTCGCTTTTGGTCTTGTTTGTGTGACAAAAGAAACTTTTTTTCAACTTTGTAATGGACAAAATAATAACACAAACTTTATGAATTATGAACTAGGTTTGGAAAACGAAAAAAAACAGTGTTCATGATTGGGAGTTTCGAAAAACAGTGCTTTTTCTGTAAAGTCCTTGATATTATTACCCAGGTCGAACAGGCACGGTCGCTTACGACCGTATACGGAGAAATACGACAATTTACATGTGACCGTATTACGATCGTATATTTTCGTGTCGTATACGGAAAAATACGGCGATATACGGACAAAAGAACGGTCGTTTACTGTCTCCATAAACGAAAACCGTATACAATTTCCGTTTTGATCCATTTTACTCCGTATACGGTCGTATACGACCATATACAGTTACGGAGATATGCGATCGTAATACGGTCACATGTATTACGGCAAAACACGGTCGTAAACGACCGTATCTTTTCCGTATACGGTTGTATACGACCGTGTACAAAGTCCGTAACACTCGACCTGGGTACTTTGTTATTGTGAAAGTTTTAACTGGAAAACGATGACAAGGTGATTATAATTGATTAAAACCCTTTAATCAAATTTAATCGATTATGTAATAAAAAGGACAAAACGGCATGTGTAAGGACAACTTTATATTTAAAACTCATCTCTTTCTATGATACATAACTTTAAAAATCCAGTCAAAATCGATTTTAATCGATTAAATTCTTTTAAATCAGATTTAATCGATTATACGCAATAAAACGGTATGTGTAAGGACAACTATATATATAAAACTCATATTTTTCTATGATGCGTAACTTTAAAAAACCAACCCAAATCGATTTTAATCGATTAAATTCTCTCAAATCAGATTTAATCGATTATACGCAATAAAACGGTATGTGTAAGGACAAAACTTTATATATAACCTCAGAATTTCATACGAGACGTAGTTTTGAAAAAATCAAGACCAACTGATTTTAATTGATTATATGCCAAATAATGAGAAGTATGGTTTTGCGATAAAATCCTTTCCTTTAAAAAAAATTTTGTTTTACTTTAGATATTGGTACGAGGTATACGAAGTAATCAATACATAATGCCAATGGTTCTTTCTGGTATGTTTTAATATTTTCAATACGAGATCAAATGTTCCTTCCTTTTTATATTTTAGACTTTAAGATAACATATGCGAAGTTTAAATGTATTATGGTTATGATTCTATTTGGTATGTCTTCATATTTGCAGAATGAGATTAGATAATTTTTATTTCTTTTATAATAGATTTTATTACAATATGTGAACTATTCGATGCGGTATAAATATGATTCTATTCTGTATGCTTTGATATGTTCAATACGAGACCAGATATTTTTCTTTTCTTATATTTTAGAATTTGTGACAACATATATGAAGCAATTCAATGCATTATGTTTATTATTTTATTTGATATGTCTTGGTATTTACAGTATGACGTCATATATTTTTTGTTTCTTTTATTTAAGATACTGGAACATTAAAAACTGGTAGACGTATGCCTTACACAGATGAACAAATGCCTCGGTTAGTTTCATGTATTATGGTGTGGCCTGATGTTTTTTCAATAATGTTATCCTTCGGATTTTATCGAATTTATTCGCAAAGGACCTCGTCGAACCCAAACTGAAATCTGTCACTCCACGGAACAAAGATAAGGTAATGATTTTCTAAATGCCTGTATATCATTATATACAGGCATTTAGAAAATCATTACCTTATTTTTTTCCATGGGGTAGAAGATTTCAATCCGTATCCAGCAGGGTCCTATACTGAATTAAAATGAAACTTTTAATCTAGTTATAATCAGATTATAAATTCATTTCCATGGATTTTAATCAAAATCATATTGATTAAAATAATAATTAAAATCTACATAAGTAGAATTTTCTTCGAATTATAATTGATTTATAATCAGTAATAATCAAAATCATAAATCTGATTTTTCTGCACCAAAATCAAAATTATAATCAATTAAAATCCGATTAGTTTAGAATTTATCATCAAACTTCACTTGATAATAATCTGATTATCATCAAGTAAAATTTGATGATAAATTCTGAACTAATCGGATTGTAATCGATTATAATTTTGATTTTGGTGCAGAAAAATCGGATTTATGATTTTGATTGTGCCCATAGGATTTTAAAAATTTAATCAATTTTAATCACTGTTTTTTTCCAATGGGTAGGGCCTAAGGGACAGTTCCTTAATGTGCTAAAGGATAAAACTTTTTTTAGACAGATTGATCAAAATCAATCTATCGTGAACTTCACTTTTCGAGTACATACAAATAACATTGGCTCTATCGACAACAAACGAATATCGCACAGACACATTATTAATGTATATGGCTTTTTCATGGTTTCTCGTATGTGTGATATTGAAGAAATATTAACCGCAGCATATATATCCCTATTATTTTGCATCATTTTATGGCTCTTAACGAGTTCTATCAACTCCGAAAAAATTGGTATTGGTAATATGGGAAACAAACAAATATTACACTGACGCTTTGTCAAAATACGTGAGATTTTCGACACTGTGATGCAGAGGAGATCTTGTGCGCAATCTAGTTATCCTTATAACTTAGCATCATTTTATAGCCCATGAAATTCTCTATCTATTTGTATATGATAGTTGAAGTTTTGTTTTGATTATGATAAATCTTTTCCTTAAAGAAAATTAGAAAAGATCATTATTTACATAGAAAATGAGGATATTTTTACTGTAACACAGCAAATTCTTAATGGATCGCCCTCATCTTCTTCTCTCGACTGAGATATTGATGAGATCACTCTATGTACAAAATTTCATGACAATTCGATGGGTCTTTCAAAAGCTATCGTGTAAACGGGCGGTTGGACGGACACACTGATCGATTCTAGAGTCTATGAACTTTTTGAGTACAGGGTGTTTCATAAATAACACCCCGATAAGAGATCCAAATATTTCCATTACGACTCGCGCAAATGAGCTGATTTTTTTATGAATGATAGAGACATGTCTAGGGAGACCCTTTGTTAAGTACCACTACTGACCGAAGACAAGAAAAATTTACTTTTTCGCGGTTAAAAAAAAAAAGTCACTGCCGAAAAAAATTGAATATCTCCGCTACGGCTTGACCTAATGAGCTGAGTTTTTTACCAATAACAGAGGCATGCTCAAGCTTCATATCCATAAAGACATGTCTAGAGAGATCTTCTGTTAAGTGTACTGTTAGTTTTTCTATCTGTGTACGAGTAAAATTTTTCTTGTAGGGGTCAATAGTGGTACTTAACAAAGGATCTCTCTAGATATGTCTTTATAGATATCAACTTCGAACATGTCTCTATCATTCATAAAAAAATCAGCTCATTTGCGCGAGTCGTAATGGAAATATTTGGATTTCTTAGCGGGGTGTTACTTATGGAACACCCTGTATATACCATGGACGACAAAATGATTGTGAATCGTATTTTTCATCTAAAAAATACGATCCGCAATCATTTTGTCGTACTTGGATAGATATTCATGTCATACACAATATTATTATCATCAGATTTTATTCCCAGTTTATTTTGATATGATAATTATCTTAATTATTTTATTTATGAGCATCTACAACTTGATTATTATCAAAAATGCACGAAAATCCCAAACAGCTCCGTTAAACGCAGATTATTAATCTTGAGAAAACGTGTGATCTTATTCCAGATAATAAACAATATTTTGTTGACTTTCAATTTGAGCAGTCGAAACTTTTTATTTTGACCTTTTATTATACTGTTTAGATGGTCGGATTCACTGGTTTGATCTGTGATCAAAAGTTTAAGTGTGCGGAGCCAAATCCTATTCTAGTTCTAATCTGTATGGAACACTGAATATTCTGCTGTCTTTTGTGTATCATCCATTAATTAGAAGCACGAATAAGCAAAGATTTTAATTTATTCTTATGAAAAATAAAAAAATAAATATAAATTCTTGAATATAATTTGTCGAGTTAATCATTAATGCCATTTATTAGAAAGATAATCTAGCATGTTCTTTTTTTAATTGATATTGAACACCTTTGCTGATTTGATTGTAAGAAAGATCCAATTTGATCAGTGTCTACAACAAAACTAAATATAAGAACACAAACATCAGAGAGAAAATCCTTTACTTTATTATCTTGTAAAACTTGTTCTAATTGTCGAATTCCGTTATCTCCAATTTTATTTCGAGAGACATCCACTGTAGTAAGTGTCTATATGGAAAAAAAGTGTGTTACTGTTAATTTCTTTAGATGCACTGGGATAGGTCAAGTTTATTATATCTCCTGATAGCATATTCTGCTTTCTTTTAATCTCAGATCGATCTAATCATCGACTAGTTCTACATGAAAAAAATGTTTTTTTACAGTTTCGGAATAATCTGCTTATATACGACAACATTTTGCAGACTTTATAGGTAGATGATAAGTGATATCAAAAGAAAGAATATTTCACTGTGTTGTATTGCAATGCTCGGGCTATATGTTGTGCACCATCATCTATAATTTTATTACGAGATAAATCAAGCTTAATGAGTACTTATAAGACAGAATTGAAGGTAAATATCAAATTTATCGTACACCAAAAGATACTATACTTTGTTGTTACGTAAGAATTCGATCAAATAGGATATTCCTTCGTCCCCAATATGATTGTGTTGAAGTTCCAGTATAAATAATGTCTATATAATTAACACGATTTGTATATGATGACGCTAAAACAAACTTCGTTACCTTATTACTAATCAATGCATTAACAAGATATTGTAAACCATTGTTTCCAATCTTATTAGTATTTAAACTTAGCCAAGTCAGTATCTATCCGAAGACAACAAAAGATTTCTATCAAATATATACGAAAGTAACTCGAATTACTGTATTATTTCGTAATGCATCAGCCAAGTATCTTACTCCAATGTTTCCAATTAGATTATGTCGAAGATTTAATGTAGTTAGCGTCTTTTCGAGAAAGGTATGATATAAAAATAGTAGATTCAACATGAACATAGTACTTACCACGCTCTTTTCCAATACAGCAGCAAGATATTTCGCTCCAACATCTCCAATCTGATTGTTGTCCAAGTTCAATGTGATAATTTTCTGCCAAGAAATAATGTTTTATCATTCAAGAGAAAATATTATTAATTACTTTATTATATTGTAGTGCATTAGCTAAATACTCCATGCCTTTATCTTCAATTTGTTTTCCTTGTAGATTTAGTACGGTAAGTGTCTAGGAATAAAATAGATCATGAATACTGCACAGAAAAAAAACCACAGGAAATCGTTTACTGTATCACATTTCAGCCATTGTGCTGTTTCGACAGCTATGCAAAGGTTGCTTCGATTTCCATTTAACTGAATTTCCGTCAACGTCTAATAAAAAGCAAGCACAAATATAAATACAACAGAACCATATTAATTTTTTCTCTACAATATTATCTTTTAGTGCATTAGCTAAAAGTTCTATTCCAGCATTGCCGATATCATTGTTTTGAAGGTTCAGTGCAGTTAGTGTCTATGCATAGAAAACAAAAAAATTCTTGAGAAAGAATAATTCTTTATACAACATTATCATTTTGCAAAACTTCAGCTAAATACTGTGCTCCTTTATTTCCAATTTTTCCGTTCTCAAGGTTTAGTGTGGGAAACATCTACAAATAAAACATTAAATAGCACATTATGAATCAGAGATAGAAAAAAATGAGTTACTTTGTCATATCGTATTAGATACACTATTTCGATAAGTAAACATAGATTACTATGATTCCCACGCAACTGAAGTTTTTTGAGTGTCTATAAAAAAATAATAAAGATAAATAAATACTTACATGTGACCAAAAGTTCGTTCACTACTATTGGCAATTTTATAAACCTATTAATAATGAAGAATTTTTTCGCATGAATAAATAGTGGAATATCTCATCTATAATGATATATACAATAACTCTATTTTGGACTTAGTTATAGTATCTTTTCCAGATAAACTTAGATTTGAAAAATGGGTAACGAATATAATCGATACTATATAAAAATTTGAACTATTTGCAACAACTTTGGGACCAAACGCTTCACCATATCGTGCAGTCTCCAGGTGGGCAAACCGTTTTCATGAAAGAAAAGAAAATGTCAATGATGAACCTCAGTTTAGTCGTCCAGTATCCGAACTTGCAGATGACAATATTGAATTGGTACGATAGGTTATCAACAGTGATCCACATTCAACTTATGATGATACTATAGCTGAGACACCTCTCTCTCTCTCTCGTGGTGCCATAGAACGAATTATCCACGACGGTTGAAGAGATGAACATGCACGAACTTTTGGTCAGATCTAAGTAGTATTGAGAGAATCGAAAAATATGACATACAGAATTTTGTTGTATTAAATTGCCGAGATGTTCTGCTCCATCGTCGCCAATTTGGTTGTTTTGAAGATTTAACTCAATAAGTGTCTATGCACAGAATAGTAAAAAGAATATTATTAAACCATTGTCACTATATGGTTACTGTATTCTTTAATAAAGCATTTGCAAGATGTTTTGCACCATGATCACCAATTTGATTATCATTTAGATTCAATGTTATAACAATCTATTTAAAGCAAATTGTTGATTGTATGAGAGAACCTAAATAAACTTACTTTGGTATTGCGCAATCCATCAGCCAAATATTGTGCTTTTCTGTCTCCAATTTGACTTCCTTCAAAAGATATTTTTGTAAGTTGCTGCAAAGAGAATAAACAGTGAAATCTTATGTGAATAACCGGTTATATAATTACTTTGTCGTATCGCATTCTATGTGCCGTTTCAATAATATTATATAAACTAGTTTGATTACCACTAAGATCGAATTTTATTAGTGTCTGAATAGAAATGAACAGATTGAAGAAAAATTCTCTTCAACAACATAGTTTACAGTATTGATTTGAAGTGCATTATGTAGATCATCTCCTCCTTTGTCGTCAATGTGGTTATTCTGAAGATTTAGTGAAATGAGTGTCTGGGAAAAAACAAATCGTTAATTGTACAGCTATCAAAGACAAAGAAAATATCAAATTTATAAAGCAGAAAACTCGACTTCAACAGCATTATTAAATACATTTTATCTTATAAAGGAACATTAGTGTAGAAATTTGACATCATAACATACCGAATTGTTTCGTAAAAGAATAGCGAAATATTTTGCTCCATTCTGACTGATTCTATTGTTTCCAAGATCTAGTGCAAGAATTGTCTGCGTAGAATACAAAAAATAACAAATATAAATGAATTGTCATCACTTTATAATACCTTATTATTCATTAGAGCATTAACAAGATGTTGAGCTCCAACATCGCCTATTTCATTGTGTTGAAGATGCAGTGTTGTAAGTGTCTGTAGAAAGAAAACTATCATATGAAAAATATATTTAACATTGACATACTATTTACCGTATTCTTTTTCAAAGTTTCAGCAAGATATTCTGCTCCACTATCTCCAATTTTATTATTTTCAAGACTCAACGTTTCGACTATCTGTAAGAATGTAATGTTTAATTTTTAGAAAAAGAAAAATATGATAAATTACTTTATTTTCACATAATGCCTTAGCTAAACGTTGTAGCCATTTATTTCCTATTTGAATTCGATCAAAAGTCAGTTTTTTGAAATTCTATAAATGTAATAAAACGAATATAAAAATAAAAATAAAATACAATATACTGCATTATTATGTTCCAAGCGATGTATCATTTCAATAGCTGCACATAAAAAACTACGATTATTATTCAAGCGAATTTCTTTCAGAGTCTAGAAAAAATACAAGCGAATAAAGAATTAACTGATATTAGAAGGCAAATATACCCTATTGATTTCTAGTGCATTACCAAGATGACGAGCTCCATCTTCACCAATTTGATTGCTTTCGAGGTATAATGTAGTCAGTGTCTACAGAAAGGAAAAATTGGATATGAAATAATTTTGTGTGAATGTTTCTATTAATATCAATCGGAATTATCAGTCAAAAATGTTATATGAGCTCTCTTCATACAAACTCGAAATAGAACTGCCGTTTTTTTTCAGATGAGCTAGATTATCGATTATCTGATTTTATTCTAGCATCAAGTTTCGAAAAAGACCATTCTTAAGTTAATCGGATTTTGTTGGAGCCCTACGAAATCTAGTCAGAATTTAGTTGTATCCATTCGAACTTTTTATCGAAATCCGAACAACGAAGATAGATATTATATAACATACCGTATTATTTTGTAGAAGAGCAGCAAGATCTTGAGCTCCATTATCACCGATTTCATTGTGTTGAAGATTCAATGTTGTAACTGTCTGTAGAACAAACTACTACATACAAAAGATATCTGACATTAATATGTTACTAACCACGTTCTTTTTCAAAGCTTCAGCGAGAAGTTTCACGCCAATATCTCCGATTTTATTTTTTTCAAAATCCAATATAGTAACCGTCTGTTTGATTAAAACGATTGATTTTAGAAAAATACATAGAGAAAACTACTTTATTTTCTTCTAATGCTAAAGCTAAATGTTTTAACCATTTATTTCCGATTTGAATTTGATTAACAATCAGTCTCGTAAAAGTCTAGAAAACATAATACAATGAATATAAAAACGAAAAGATACAATAACATACATTGTCATGTTTCAATCGATGTAGAATTTCGACGAAGGTACAGAAATTACCAGGATTACCGCTTAGATCGATTTTCTTAAGAGTCTAAACAAATATAATTAGTTACATAGTATGTCACACCATTAATATAAAAAAATTGACGAAAAACTTGATTATAATCAGTTGATCGCATCGATAAATAGTACGAACTACAATAGACCAACTTTTAATTGGGGGATCCGTTGCACATCGACACTGAAATCAGTGTTGTTGCCCTCAGTTTCTAGTAAACTAACACTGATACTTAAGGTTAGTCAAAATTTCGTAGAACAACATGTGAATAAGTTAGCATTTCTGAATCATGTTTTGTATTACTTAAATATATATTTTTATTTGATATTACCAAAAACCTTTGATAAATCCTCAATAGAGAAATATTCACTGTATTATAGACTTTATCTAAAAGACTGTTAGAATTCTAAACGAAATATTTCACTATATTATTCATGCAATAAATCTTTCGATATTCAATATTTAATAAAAGTTTATATCATGCCTACCTCTAACACATAGATCATACTTTGTCCGATGACACCAATAGGTGCTTATTTATTCTTTGACTATGATGATTAAAAAAAGATTAAAAGTTAAATAATCAATTATACTAGGGATTAAGATTGATTAAGAATCCAAATTCGAATTAAATTTGTGTCAGTATAACTGATTATTAATCACACGAAAACTAATTACAATCAGATATTTGTTGTTCTTTATAATGAAAACAAACACATAGTATTGCTTCGCAATGCAGTACTAAGATGATGAATTCTATTGTCGTTGACGTGCTTGTTTTTCTATGTTTAGTATGATCAACGTTTACAGAAAAAAATGATGGAAATATAAAATGAAGCCATTTCTTAACTTTGATTAAGATCGAGTCGAAAACAGTGTAACAGCTCTTCCTGTATAAACTAGATCCATGAATTAGCTCTTTTCAGATGATGTTCATGGCAATGCCATTTCAGCGTACCTATAATTTACGTCTGCGATCAAGAACATATTAGTCATTAAATACGATTGATAGGATGGCCTGAAATATTCATTTGCACTATTTTATTTCAAAGAAATTCTTTTAAGATGTTCTTCATCGGGAAAACAGTTGATAGATTTTCCGATTTTCTTTTAAACGAAATCAAATGACTAAATTCAACTACTGGTGTGGAACTGACAGATGTGTGATACATAGAAATGGAGAAAAGAACACTAACTAAGAGTTACACCAATATATCAGTTCAAGAATATTTCTTTACATTTTAGTTAAGGACTCAATTTTGAGGTGAAACTAAGGTATGAAAGTCTCATGTATTATGTGTAAGTAGCGTCATTATCTGACCCTCATACTTTACTACCACAGAGTGATTGAAATTAAGAAGAAACCTTTTCTATAATAATCACGTTAACAGTCATTCCTTTTACTTTGCAAAATCAAAATACGAGTTTTTTCAATCTGCTTTGCTTATAATCTCCCTTAACTTTGTTCGAACAGGTTCAAATTTTCATTTCAGATATCTAAAAGTGTCTGTCGACAAATATAATTAGCCGTTTTAGCTTCCAGTTTCCCGAACATTTACGTATCTGGATATATGTCTCCTATGAGAAAAGAAAGCGAGAATTTTTAACTTCAATTTTAACTTTGAGATATAGTTCATTATGTAGTATTACACTTTCCATAGTCTTCGATAGCATATGCGCTATCTAGATTATTCTTATCTTTCCTTTTAACTATTGTTCATTCTCTCGTTATGTATGATATATATGATCTTGTACATTCTCTTCTTTCGTTCTGTTTTTTCTTATCATATGTGATCGACGTTTCTTGATGTATTCACTTTCTCTTCGTGTGATCTCGGCGTCATCTCTTTTGTATCACCTATATAAGGCGTAGTCAATTTCAAAATAAACATGCTTTTCATCGAGATTGATTATTTCCTTCTGCAAAGCTTCACATATTCTATATCTTCATAATAATTTCTAGCTTATGTGTTCAGTCGGACAAACTCTGTTAGTAGTTGTTATGTGACGAGGTGTGATCCTTCCGAAAACTAAGATTTTCAACTCAATCGGTTGTATTCTATGAGAACCATGCATAATCAAAAAGAGAAGGAGATATACTCTTAAGATTCAATAGTATTATCACGCATATTCCGCTTTATACACTAATCTTAACAATGAAGATGAATATTATAACGTACAGTATTGTTTTGTAGAAGAGTAGAAAGATATTGAGCTCCAGTATTATTTATTTGATTGTGCTTAAGATTCAGTGTCGTAAGTGTCTGTGGAAAAAAAGCTCACATAAATAGATATCTGAAATTAATACACTACTGACCTGGTTTTTTTTCAATGCTTCGACGAGATATTTCACTTCATTATCTCCAATTTTATTGTAGCCAAGATCTAACGTAGTGATCGTCTAATTATGATTAGAAGGATTAGTTTTCAAAAAAATACATAGAGAAAACTACTTTATTTTCTTCTAATGCTATAG
>JAJEKB010021353.1:1131487-1150784 GCA_022393335.1 Macrotrachela quadricornifera
CAAGATGTGTGAAAATTCTCGTGTCGTTAATAGGGATTTTGACTGTAAGGTAATTGTTCTACTCATACATCATTAGAGTTAATATATGTACAATAAAGATCAGTTTTATTTTAGAAAAACGCTGATTTATCGTTATGAAAATACCGTTTGACGTACTAAAAGCTGAATTATTGAGAGTCTTGCTGAAACTTGGATTTGAAGTTAAAAAAGCAACACAATGTGCTACAATATTTGCTGAAAGTAGCTGTGATGGAGTCTATACACATGGATTGAATCGTTTTCCAGTTTTCATACAAACGGTGAACGATGGTTTAGTTGATATTCATGCTGATCCAATATTAGAAAATAGAATGGGTCAGATAGAACAGTGGAATGGAAACCGTGGATCAGGTATATTAAATGCTTGCTTTTGTATGAACAGAGCAATTGAATTAGCAAAGGAGAATGGTATCGGTTGTGTAGCTATCCGCAATACAAATCACTGGATGAGAGGCGGGACTTATGGATGGCAAGCAGCTAATGCTGAATGCATTGGTATTTGTTTTACAAATACAATCGCTAACTTACCTCCTTGGGGTGGTATTGATCCTCGTTTAGGTAATAATCCGTTCGTTATCGCCATTCCTCGTCAAGCTGGTCATATAGTATTGGACATGGCGTTGTCTCAGTATTCATTTGGTAAATTACACGAATATCAGACAAAGAACGAACAACTTCCACTTCCAGGCGGTTATGATATCGATGGCAAGCTAACTACTGATCCTACCGCTATCCTTAATTCACAAAGACCGCTACCCATCGGATTCTGGAAGGGTTCAGGATTATCATTAGTGCTTGATCTTTTAGCAACTGTTTTAAGTCAAGGTGCATCAACCGCTAAGATAACAGAAAGTGGCACATCATCGAACGTGTCGCAAATTTTTATTTGTATCCATCAGCCAGATACTGAAGTTACACGCAATTTAATCGAACAAATTATTACTTTCATGAAAACAAGTAGATTAGAAAACGAGAATGGTTCAATTATGTATCCCGGTGAAAACACTCTAAAAACACGCGAAAAAAACTTAAGAGAAGGAATACCAGTTGACGAAAAAATATGGAAAATGGTATTGGAAATGTAATATTTGATTTGGTGGAGTGGGAATTAGCTTAAAATAAAAATTCAAATAAAAATAAAAAAATCAACAAGAATTTCTAATGATTTCATGAATTATCTGTTAATATGTCACATGTCAATAGAATTATATTTATATAATTGAGAAAAATAGCTCCACATAATATATTTGTTCCACACGAACGATTGAACAAAAACAATCATACAAAGTAAGATAAGAATCGAATCTGCATCTTCGAACGATTCGTTACCTGTTCTACCAAATAAGCTACCCGCATTGTTATCTCAATTACAAAAAGTAACTACATATTTAATATTTCTTCTAAGTTACCACATGTGACATTCACTCGTAGATAATTGGCATCCATGTAAGCATTGTGGTTAGCAGCAAAATCATTTAGTAAAGCCTTAGCCCAAATTGCTTTTTGTTTCATTGCCGGCACTGATAGTGCACCAGCATCATGAACAAAATATATGTATGCCCACTGTGAAGTATATTGAGAGCACTAAGTAGCAAATAGATCTGAACTCGAGGATAGGTTTTGTCTTGCAGCCGATGCACAGTTGTACTTCGAAGTGGACGATATACAAACATTGGTGGTCAAAAATTGATCGAAATTTGACGAGACAACATGTCGTATGAGAAATGCAATAGGGAGGATACAACCGTATTGTGAAAAGATAAAAGCTTGTTCGCACAGTTCATGACATACAGCTTCAGAGTACGCAGCCTGATGTGCGAATTTAGACTCGAATATTTTCTCGTATAAGTCATCTAGATTCTGTTGAACTACTGAAGTACAATTCGTGTACGGTTTGGGAAGGGAAATTATTTGGCTTTTCCGATACGTTATGGTATGAACCATGCTAGGTCGCAGTCGTAGGCTATTGACGGCAGTCAGCGGCATCTCATCATTATCGTGCAGTAGTAAAATTAACCCATCTTCAAAGGATCTTGATAGAGAGTTGAGATGTCTTGGTAAATAAAATACCGTAGAGAGGTCATTAATAGGTGAAGTAGTCCAGGCTGTGTCAGCAAGCGTAAATAATTTATTCATGGATGGTTTTCAATTGAACATAAAGCAATCAAGTATTTTGAGGAGCGAGTGTGTGGGATGAGGATAAGATCCCGTCTTCTCTCCTCCGACACCCTCTACATTGTTATCTTGTCTTGTTCATAAGAAATTAAAATTTGGAAAAATGATTTCGAACCATCTTTCCCACAACTTATGGTAGATTTTTGGTAGCTCGTATTCTGATCCTCACTCTCATTATGTAATTAAAAAGCATCTCATATTTGCCATGATGATAAAAAAAGAGTGGTATCAAGAAGAGATTCTCTATGATTAGTTTGCGAATAATACATGCTTTTCGACATCAAAACTAGAAATTTTTAAAAATATTTCAATTATCAGATTCGAAGCGAGTGCAAAAAAACGACATTTATCACCTCTATAGTTTTAGATCAATCGAAAAAAGGTTTTCCGAAAGTCATGGAGTATCACAGTGATAAACAATGATTATACTGAAATAGCGCAGATTTACAGTCAATGTTCGTAATAAGAACAGATTTTTCGGAAGTGTGAGTAATATCTATTTTATTAATTCAAATTTTAATGGTGCCCTCTATAACGTTCACTTTGTAGAGGGAAAGTATAGGCTTGGGACCAGACAAAAGCGTTCATATTCAGAAGCGCGAGGTTTTCATTAAGGAAGGGGTCAAAACCAGCAAAATTCGCTCGGTCGGACCGGAGAGTGTTCAGTATAACAGGTTTTTCATAAAAGAGGGGTGTTCATAAAGAGAAGTTTTACTATAGCTATTGAGATCATTCACAGCTTTGCAATCGATCTGATGTGACGTATTCTCTATACAATCATACATAACTTGTTCACATCTTTTCTTTCTTTTCTCTTTTCCTTCTTTTCTTTCAAATCTTCTTTATCTTCTTTAGTCCTCAGTGACTTATCTCTGGTCCCAAGCGATCATCAAGATTGATCAATCTAGCTGACATGCCAGATAGCATGAAGAGCTAGGCTCCAATCAACCCTCCCTCTTCTTCTCAGTCATCCTCAAACAAAACCACTGTTACGATCAATACCATCGATCATGATTTTATAAACAGCTCAAACATAAACCTTCAAAAAATCGTACTCGTTTCTCATCAAATAGTCACAAGCACATCCGTGATGATCCTCATCAAGTTAACAGCACTCTAAAAAAAAGCTATTTTACGGAACCTTCAAAAAAGGTTCTGTAGAAAACAAAAAGCTTGCAAATATGTTCAAACTTCCAAAAATCAAATAAAACAAATCACGAAACCTTCAAAGGATCTTCCTCTGAGCACACGGGAAGATCCTTTTTTCTTCGGAAGCTTTTTAAGTTTTGTAGACCAAAAAATAAGTTTTGTAGGGAAATACAGAGCCTTTAAAGTTTCGTACTGCAATGGGTTTTGCATAGAACCATTATATTTTATGCGAATCTTTAAAGGTTCTGTGTTTCCCTACAAAACCTATTTTTTGGTCTACGAAACTTAAAAAGGTTCCGAAGAAAAAAGGATCTTCCCGTGTCCTCAGAGGAAGATCCTCTAAAGGTTTCGTGATTTGTTTTATTTGATTTTTGGAAGTTTGAACATATTTGCAAGCTTTTTGTTTTCTACAGAACCTTTTTTGAAGGTTCCGTAAAGTAACTATTTTTTTTAGAGTGTAGTGAAAAGCTTATTGTAACTTCTTTTAAAACCTTTGCGATTAACCAATCTTTTCTCTTCCAGCAAAGACTTTGAGCAAGTAACAAAGACACATTATTTTTCCTAAAAGAGAAAAGACACACATCAAAGCTCTTTTGTATTTCGTGTTTATTGGATAAATTACAGGAAAAGATAGCACAGATAATATTGCAGACAAATATATATGTTCAACTCATCAATCTCTGTGACATGGATGATAATTTTTTGCTTGCGAACTCCCTGGAGAATGTGCTGTTCATAACACTTTCTTTGACCCAACTAATAGCAGCAGTTCGATTTGTTTTCATTTGCTGTTCAAATTCTTTTGATACACATAAAACGCCGAGACCTTCAATAAGATGGCATAATTTTTCCAGAATCACCTTCTTTCTTGTGGGCTTATCACCATTTTCGTAGCCATGTAATACCAAACATACTGCACGCGTGAAGACATTTGGTTCTGATCGAATGGGCATATTTTCAGCTACGAGTAACGAAAGTTTGTCCACTTCATCCAGTTCTAATAGTTCTCCAATTGGATCGGCCATGACGTGACGAAAAAAATCAAATGCTAATCGAATATTTTCACTTGAATGAAAACAACCCACCATCATCAAGATTGAATAAACCATACAGCCACCACACGATTTGGGAAATGATCCAGCAATGTTTCCTCCTGAAACTTTTTCCAATGAAGCTAAAGTCGTTAATATAGACAGCCACCCAGACACCACTTGAGAAGAACATCGACGATTACCATCCTCACCGAAGATACGTGTTGGAGCTTCAAACCCACCGCGATACGATAACAAACTGTTAATTAGTCTATCATCATTTTCGTTCTTCTTCAAGGCTTCAATCACTTCATTCATTTGACGAATCAGTTCATTGTCGTCAGGTTCTCGCCAATTGATCTGCGGATAATTGTTACCATCTGCCATTCTGAATAAAGATCTTTAGATGTTCTCTGTCGATATATATCTTGAGGAAATTTGAAGTAGAAGCACGATTCCCTGTGTCCTCTACCAATCCTTCTGTTATATACTAATATGACAAAGTTGCACAAGCACCACCATGACATCATGATTTTTCCTAGGTCGTCATCGTAAGCAAACAGGGAAAATGGTGAAGAATGGTGAAGAAAGAACGAGATAAGAGGAGAAAAGAGAGAATGATGTGTGTTGCCGAAGGAAAGGTAGATATACGAGACTCTTTTCTTCTTCTCAACCTTGTTGTTTTCACTCATTCGTCATGAATATATCAGGATAAAAAAGTCGTTTTGTTAACTTTTTATCGAAGGTGTTATTTAATGACGGAAGCAACGCGTAATCAAAAAATCTACTGCGAAGGCAGATCTGGCACTTTTGAAAATTTTCAAGTCAAGTCAAGTCAATCAAAATTTTTTTGCGATTTTTATAAATTTTAGGAGTGTGAATTGAAAATTTTTCCAAAAGTTAGGGGTAAAAATGCTTTTTTGGCTAGAAAACTTTCTAAAACAAGGATCAAAAGAGACCATTTTTGAAAGTTGTCAAGTTAAATCAACGCAAAATTTTCCCATCAAGTCAAGTCAAGTCAGACTTGACTTGACTTGGCTTAGTTTTTGACTTGACTTACGCACTTTTGTACGAAAGAATCGTTCAAAGGCGTGTACACTGTAAACTGACTGTCACAAAATGGATGTTTTTGAGAAGTTTTGCCCTCATACTTTTGTGAACAGGGCAAAGTTGTAGTCACTGTGTCCTATGCGAGACATAGTTTGGCTTTTCCAAAAAAATTTTATAAGGCGTTTTCACATGCTATAAAGAAATACTTGTGTCGAGTTTTATCTACGATGTGGTGTTCACACTAGTGTCCTGCGGGAACGACTTTTTTCCCTAATTTCCCATTCCTATTTCCCATGGGAGTGGAAATGGAAATTTCCATTTAGATTTAGGGAATGGGAATAGAGAATGGGAATAGCATAAAAAATTGACGTTCCCTAAATCTTGACTACTTTTTCATGTGGAGATATAAGTTTTTCTATTCAATAACTGTTCATTTCAAATAATTTTTTCTGTTCACACGCAATGAATAGAAAACTACAAATGTTTATCGACATAGAATAGATTTTTTATTTATTTTTAACTGTATTGTAATTAAATCATCAGAAATAGGATTTTCTTTTTCATTATTGTCTTTAAAAGTAACATTATCAAAAGAATATCCTATGGGACATCATTGTTATCTTCATCATCTCAAGATAAACCCATATAATATTCTACAGCTACTGAATGTTTTTTGGTTCTCATATTAGCGTAAACTTCTACTAATAATAAAAGCCATTCTTCGTGATACAAGTTTTCCTGAAAGATTCGATTTAACAGACAAACCAGAATTCTTCTTGTTTTCAAAACGATTCGCCAGTTTAATATAGACTTCTATTAGGGCTTTGTAGTAAAATTTTAACTTTCAAATACAGTTTGTTAATCTCTCGGGTTTTATTATAAAAAATGAACATTTTATGCACATTCCCCACGTAAAATCTGTAAAAAAAACTCTGAAAAGTCACCTACGGGTTTTCACAAACTTGCGTCTCTAATCTGTTCGAAATAGTATATGAGATAATAAAAGTTTTTGGACGCTAGGAGGTACTTTAACAGTTTTCGAAAACTTCCATCATGAAAAAAGGAAGACTAGTTGATCTACTATCGGTTTTTGGTGATTTCATTGGTCAATCGACGATGGAAATAATTCTTTCAATAAGGTAAATTTCGTTCAGGATAAAACGCTATCATAACAATCTGGCATACAAATATGCAAATGACAGTTCCTCACATATGAATAGAATCTTAGAAAGTTTTATGGGAATTATGGGAAATGGGAATAGGGAATGGGAACAGGGAATGGGAACCTAGAAAAGTCGTTCCCGCAGGACACTACTGCTACCTCTTCCTACTACTATCGAAACGTACTCAATGCTCTTTGTCACCTTCTGATACCTGTCTGTCATGCTCTCGGTTACGGTTTTTGACACTCTCCAACTGTCGATGACGGTTTATTATACCTAATTTTCCTGTGTCAGTAACGGTCCATGGGGTGGGTGGAAGGTAATGAGTCCAAATTTCTGCCCCTAAACACAATGACTATTTTTGCGATTATAACACAGAAGGATCATTTTTGTCATACACATCATGGGTGCTTTTGCCATTCTAACATAGAATGGCTGTTTTAACTATAGTTAAACACGATAGTTTTTTTATCCGGGTTACAAACAGACAAACACAGGTGAATTTAGGTTTCTAGACCCTATTCTTTCAGTCTAGGAAACATTTATTTGCTCATTAAATAACATTAAAAACATAAAAAATTCATTGAAATTCAATAAACAAAAAAATTTACTTTTCATTAATTACTTTTCTCGTGTGTATTACTCATCTCTTTCTGGCTTCATAAAATTGTCACCTTCTCTCCTCCTAGTTCTCGCTAATTTCATTTCGGATAATCGGATTTCACAACGAAACATCGATGATGAGGAACATCACTGTCTTCTGCAATAGTAATGACCACTGTGTGTCTCTCTCTCCAGAAGCTTCTTCTTTCATACAAACTTCTATAATGACTATCTAGTAAAGAATAATGACATCTGTGAATATTTCCAACCCGCAAATGAAATCTGATGAGTCTACCACAAACTTCTTCCCATCGTTCCACACACCGAGCTAAGAATAGATTCGGGAAAGAAATAGTTAAACTCATCAGATTTGGAGTAGACTGGAGTAGAAACTCGACTTGATCGAATTCTGTTATTTCTACGAAGGCTAAATTTAGTGTCACACAATACAGCAAAACAGTGTTATTCGCCATCGTTATTGTTCTTTTTAGTCCGAATAAACCAAGTGAAAGTGACGTAACTTGTTGAAGAGCTGGTAGTAGAATAAGAAAATCATCGTAGTGAAGAGAATCAAATCGAAAGTATCGCAAATTCGTCAGTAGTATAGCAACAGAAGTGATGTCGTCGAAAAGCGTAGTTTCGGAAGATAAGGGCTCGTCAATCTTCAGTACCAAACGTTTCAATCGAGAGTTCTTCTTACTAAAGATCAACTTGAACAAATCTTTGCTGCTTTCCGAAGTCAGCACGAGTTCTAATGATTCTAAGTGGTCTATTAGCTGTGGTAGCAGTGAGGAGTGATGGTCCAGTTTAGAATTGAGAGATATAATATTCTGAAGACGACGGTCGGAAATCGATGGTAGAATTGTTTGACAGTAGTAGAAGTAGTCTTTCGCTGTATCCAAGTGTAATTTGAGGTTTGTTGTAGAAATTAAAACAGCAGAGATTCGCTCGTTTAATAAAGGGAAGAAGGATTGAAACAGTTCGATGGCAGAGAAATAGTCAAAGATCTCTCTCCAGAGCTCGTTTGGTAGTGTTTCAAGAACTGTTGGAAGTGGTGTGTCGGACATTCGATAGAGAGAAAGAGAGAGAAAGTGTATCTTCTTCTTATTTCTATTTCTAGTTGTTTCTCTACTGCACTTGTACGTTTGTTGTGCAAGTAAGTTAGTCATCTCGTCTTTCTTTTCGTTGTGCAAGAAGGTTCTCATTTCTCTTTTTTTTGTGTCGTTTCATACGATAAGATAAGAAACTAATGAGTTACTTTCTTAGTCATTTTTTCTTCCGTTGATCAATAAGTAACGTTCATCGGTCTCCGATTCACAGGTCCTTAGACTGACCTTAAATGAGACGCGCTACTGCATAATAGTATACAGAATATTTTTATCATATTTACATTTCGTCTAGGAAATGTCAAGATACAAAATGATTAATCACAAAACATTTTTCAGCCGATTACTATTGTAGAAGAAAATCATGTCTCATTATGAATGAGAAAACAAAACTTCTTATTTTATTTCTTAACTATGTATTCGATGTAATTCATAGTGTGATGATGCACCATAAAAGATGAAGGAGCAGATATTTTATCAATATTTCATTAAGTTTTCATCATTTAAGTCATTTCTCATCATAACAAAATAATTTCTACATACTTGAGTGTAGAAATATCTGCTGCATCGAGTGATGTAAAAATTAACTAATTATTTCGAACTATAGTTAAGTAATGAGCAGTTCAAGATAGTCAGAGTTATCTTACAGTTTATCATAATGATATCAAAGTGACTATTTGAGAAACAACTAGTTTTTGAAGTTTTCAATAGAACTTTTCAAGATGATTATGTTCGAGTAGACTTAATTTAATATTTTCTGGTTTTTTGCCATAGAAATTGACCATTTATAACTGATTCACTATTAATGAATGATTATGACAAGAAAAATACATGAATACTTCATCAATATCTATTTAAGATACTATAATATCTTGTAAAACGCATTCAATATCAGTGAATATATTTTTAACGTTCACTCAATATGAACTTCATTTAAGTTTAGCATATTGACAATTATTTTACTTTCAGTTTTAAGTCAAAAAATTTCAGACCTCTATCACTTTCCAATCACGAGATATAAAGTCTCAAACTTGCCTAAAGCACAAAAAAAACACGCTCAGAACTTATGTGACAATGTAATATATAAAGAAATAACATTCTGAATGATCAACTAGACATAAAAATCGCTGTGTTTCATTTTAGTTGGATGAAATGAACATTTCATTCTCGTTGATGTGATGAATATAGCTTTTTTTCAAAAATTATAGAAATATCTTCATCAAAATTTCGACTTTATCCACTAATAGTGAAGTAAATCGATTTTTTGCTCAGTTTCATTATTTTAGTGATATTTTTTCTTTTTTATGTCCAAAGAAATGAAATTATACCGAAATTGGTATAGATACACTACAAGGTTACATAATTTAGATCGATCTAATAATATGAAGCATTTATTATAATCTCATTCTGTTATAGAAATATCACAGCTTCCAGTTGATGTCAATTCTACAACATAAATAGTCAATTTACATTGAATCGCTGGAAGTTAATGTATCATTAGTCAATGAACATTTCTTGTAAATGGGTCACAAAGAAATTTTTTAATTTAGACATAAAAAAAGTTAATTTACTAAAAGTCTTTTATTTTCTATGTATTCTACATAAAGTGTTCTTATTAGAAACATTTTTTCGCCAGTTGTTCGTATTAGGAATAGTGCTCTTAATAAGATCAGATTCAATTATTCACAAACTACCGCTCATTACTTAATTATAGTTCGAAATAATTAGCTAATTTTTACATCACTCAATGTAGCAGACATTTCTGCACTCAAGTATGTAAAAATTAATTTTTTATGATCAGAAATGACTTAATAAAATAGGAATTACTCATAGTTCTGAGAAACCTGTTCTTATTAGGAACATTGACTGTAAATGATGACAAAAATACTTCCATAACAGTCTGCCGCGTTAGGCATGGAAAAATCGAAGACTGTATAAACATAAAATCAACCTCCATGAATAATTGTCATTTGCATGCGTTTCGCAACATTTTCTTCCTTGTGTGTCATTACTATCGAACATTGATGCAACATCGACAGAACTAACAAATTTCATCAGTATATGACTCACTGGGAAATATATCTTTTCATTCTACACATGCAGGTATAGAACGACACATATAAAGATTATCGCTCTGACGATACTTTGATTTTCTCTCAAAAGTAACGCAGAACAATAATGGCAATGACATCAGATCTGCGCAAGCCCAATCAACTTCATCAAAGCAAAAGACATGCTTTTCGAGAGAAAGCAAATCGACGTGCTCGCCTGTACCATTTACACTCAGATATGATTCATAATGTCAAGATAAGTAAGTCAAAATACTTGGAAATTTGTGTTAAAAAAAAGTAGAAAAATACAACTTGTTGGATAATTTCTATTCACCTAGGATGATTAACACATCGAATCGAGTAAAAGACTATTTATTCAATGAGATTTTCTGTTTGTTTAGGTTTAACAGATAAAAGACGAGCAGCTAGATCGTGGATTCGAGATCAATTGTTGGATTCTAATAATGATATATTGGAAGAATTTGCAGAGGATGATATTGAACAGTATTTGGAAGACTATTGGGACTCGAAAGAGATCTCCATGTATAAAAAGGCACAGTGGGAAGAGATTTATGGTGCTCTTGATCTTAATAATGCTGAGCTTCTCGACTGTCTTATACCCCCAATCAATATCCTCAATGGTAAAGAAAAATATTGGTCGGATGAATTGGATTCGTGGAGCTGTCTACAAGGTAAAGACATTCTATCGCGTGCTATTACTCTCGGGCACACAGATTGTATTCGAGTGTTGCTGGATAAGTTTTATTCCGGTGATCTCAATCCGGATGCGATTGATAGCCATTGTTATTACGGTAAAACACCACTATTGTGTGCGTGCGAAAAAGGTGATTTGAATCTCGTTCAAGAACTTGTTGAACGTGCTCATGTAGATATTCATCACTCTCGCATTTTATTAGTCGCTATTGAACGAAATCATAAAACATTGGTCGAATATCTATTGAGTCAAGGATGTGATCTTCAAAGCAGTTTTAACAAACATGTATTGCATCAAGCTTCTCGTTGTGGTTATCTTGAAATTGTTCAAAGTCTTTTAAAATACGGTGCTGATCCTAATGAGTGGGATTATTATGATGAAACTGCGCTTGATTGTGCCATTGATCAGCAACATATCGATATTGCCAAACTTCTTATCACGCATACAGGTGACTATATCACGGCAAACAGAGATAATTTCACACCGATGATGCAAGCCGCACATCACGATTTAAAACCCATAGTTGATCTACTTTTTCAAATGTTACCAATTGATCGAGCTGTCGACGATCTATTACGATTAGCTTGTCGGTATACAATCGATGGTTCGATGCAATTTCGTAAAAGAGCATTATATTTTTTTGCACAAGGTTTATATGGAACACGAACATTGGATCAATCAACTTTTTCTGACGTGCACGACTTACATCATGAATGTCGGACACTTGATCAATTGGAATCTATACAAGATGATGATAATGCTCTACGTATGCATGCTTTAATTGTCAATGAAAGACTTTTTCATCAACATGGAGATCTTACTTTTTATGCTGATTTAATCGAGAGACAATACAATCATTATCACAATCATCAGTTATTTAATCGTTCTCTTCAATTACGTATGCACTTATATCAATCAATACTTCGAGTGTAAAACGACAGTAATCATTCACAAACACTCCAACAAAATCAATTTCATTCTTTAGTAGAAAATTTACAGAGTATATTGAGACAAAGCGGCACGGTACCTATTGATCCATTAGTGACCATATGCAATTGGATTCTTAATCAAACTATGATAATTTCAAATTATATTTGGTTTAACCTTTTAATAATTATAATTTGTGTAAGTAAACACAGTTGATCAGGGATATTGAATGTCGTCTTGATCTTCTCTATTTTTTTTTGTTTTACAGATGATTGAATTCAAACAAACGACACAAAATGAATCGAATGTACTTTACAGTCTTGTACGACGCTTTGCACGACAAAAAACTCTACAAAGACCTTTGCTTGCCCGCTTTATTCAAAATATCCTTAGCAATATTTCAATGCAGCAATGTGATCCATACAGGTATGTAAAACTCTGTTAAAATGCAAAAATATTTTCTCATTTAGTTTCTCAACACTGTCAATCATTCGTCTACTGATCCAATGTGGAGCTGATGTAAACCAAATTTGTGATTATCAGAGAAATCGACCATTGCATCTTATTGCCAATTGCTCAGATATCATCATGGCAAAACCTGTAATCGAATTGCTGCTTGGTGGAGGTGCCCATTCTGACACCATTGATTACATCGGTCGTTCACCGAAGGATATAGCTCGGACAGGCGATGTTAAACAATTCCTTCTTGAGAACACACAGCTCTCTCTCAAATGTCGATGTGCTCAGATGATTGTTTTCAAGAAGATGAATTATCAAAATCACTTACCTTCGAGTTTGGTTGCATTTGTTCAATTACATAGTAATTCAGAACCAAATCTATTTTCGGATATTTCGTTCCATAACGATTATTCATGGTGAAATCAACATTCAACGTTTTTTGTGTTAGCTGTTCAAAGTCTGGTCAATATTCAAATAGATACTATCAAGTTCTCGATACAAACGATTTTCATTAATGCAGATATGTTTTTTTTTGATCATTTTACGTTTTTATTAAAATAGTTCATTGAAATAAATACGAGAAATTACCCAGGAGATTCAATCCGATACCCTGATCCGATCAGATTCCGGTGGGGTATAGTCGAAATCCTGATTGTGAACTGACACTTGGATCTCTAGTGTTGGAAACCGATCGGATCCTAGTGTAGAAATCCGATAAGATTTAACACAGTCGGATTCCGACGAGTTTCCTATGGTATCCTGTCAGATTTCATCAAGTTTCTGCAGAATCCCATCCGACCCCAACACTAAGGATCGCTATATGATCCGATAAGATCTCACATAATCTCCATAAATCTGATAAAACAGAAAATACATGTACCGAACAGCAGAAAAATAACCATACCCAGCAATTATAAATCACAAACACAATACATACAGTGAGGGTCCAAAAAAGAATGTACATTTTTGTTTTTTCACATAAACAAATAACAAGTAACGTTCGTCGCTTCGACTCACTTGACCCTCGACTGAATCAAGAAAAGTTGTAATGTCTCTCCCTACTCTATTTTTCATCTTCATTCTTTACATAACACGAAGTAGAAACACATGCATCATTTAGGATCTTTATACTATTCTAAAACTATCATTACAGAATAAAACTCAACAAGGTAGCGCTCAACCTGTAGATTTGTTGATCCTTTTCTCAAACAAAAATTTTACATCGCTACATTTGAGTAAACTTTGTCCGATCATGTAAGATATTTCAACTCTTGATTCCATATAGAATCATAAGAATATAAAACTCTTTCAATTAGTTGTCAGTTTATTAAACAGAAATTTTGCTTAAAGAACACATAATTTTATAGGCTTAGCTCCTTAGTACGATCCCGATCATTTAATAGTAATGACATTGGTTTAAACTGCTAAGAATCAATTTACAACTGATTGATGTGAGTCTATAATAAAGCAAAATTTTCACGATCAATTATGGGAACGGCTAGTCGTTCGTCGGCGTCCTTATGGGGCGTCATTCACGGCTAGCCGTTCCACCGGCCAAGCTTCATTGAGCAGGTGATAATTCATAGTTCTCATTTGCCTTTTGCACGTTTCAATTATTTCAAGAAACTAGTCAAATCGTCATAGAATGCACCCATCAGTTGACTTCTAGTATCACACAATGACTCCGGCCCCATTCTGCATCTCAGACAAAACTGCACGTTTTCAATATGCTGCCATTCTGCTCATACCATTACCACGAATGTTACGTGTTATGCGACAAATTATCTTGTGAGATATTTTTCTATATCTCTATTGGAGCACAGCTCCTATGCCTAACTACAGAGGAACAGCTAGTCGTTCGTCGGCGCCCCTCTGGGGCGCCACTCACGGCTAGCTGTTCCATGCATCAAACTTTATATGGTAGCAAAGCTTTGCCTTTTAACTACTTAATTCTGCCATTATTCGCTTTTCTCAAAATGCTCACTGATTTTCCTTAGAATAGGTAACTAAAATACAGTATTCTCCCCAAACTTCAGCCATTGAAACCATTTACCTATTCTTTGGTAGCCTAGTATTCCGCTCAATCTCGATCACGATTGCAACTGCGAGATAATGCTTTCCATAAAATTCTCATAATTCTTTAAGTCTTCTTTGAAACACAAATTTTGTAGCTGTTAGAGAGAACGGCTAGCTGTCCGTCGGCGCCCCTCCGGCATGCCACTCAGGGCTACCCGTTTCATGTATCAGACTTTTTTCTCAACTGACAATTATTTTTCTACAATTCAGCTTTCTGGTGTTATAGGAAAATAATATAACAGCAAGTAAAGTCGATTTAAGTCCTCGACGTCAATTACTTTTGATCGGATTTTATAAAAAAAATTCCTTTGTTAAAAAACCATTGGTCTCAAAAAAGTTTTAGAAAACTGGCATCACCAATCTATTTCTCGACCCCGGTTACTTTGGTTAAACTTTGTTAAAAGTTATTATGTTCTTCGAAAAATCATTTCTTCTGCATAAAAAATGATTTGAAAAAATTTAAAAACTAATAATGCTATTCGATTTCTCACCCAGAAGAATTTTGGATCAAACTTTACAAAAAATCATTATTTTTTTGGAAGAAGCCTTTTATGACGTAAAACACTCATTTAGAAATTTTAAAAAATAATAGAATATTTCATATTTCTAGAATAACGAGTTTCAATATCAGAATATGCAGTACTGATATTAATATTGCTTATTATATATCACCAACATACTGAACTATGAAAATTTTTTTAGATTTCGTAGGTGCAATCGATAGCTCTGTGAAAGAGCTATCGATTGATATATAATTTATGATAATGGAATATTTCGTTTCTATAGAATCATGAGTTTCAATATCAATACTCTACTATGATGATTATATAATAACCTATATCTTGCAATATGGTTTAATTCCATAAGAGATGCAAATAATTTTATTGAATTTTTCATAATAATCTATTCCTTCTACCTGAAGACTATCGACTGATGCAAAAAATTTCATTTTTCAGTGTGGTGGTGATATATAATGAGCGATACTAATATCAGTACTATATATTTTGAAATTGAAACTCATGATTCTAGACATATGAAATATTCTATTATCATGAATTATATATCAGTCGATAGCTCTTTCATAGAGCTATCAGTTGCACTTGTTAAATCTGAAAAAAATTTCCATCTCAGGGTAGGGTACCAGAAGGGGAGGGGGGGTAACATCTATAGATTTTTTTTTTGTTTTATCATTGGTGTGTATGTCGAGAAAAAGATATATATTAAAAATTGAACATCATTCAGTTAAAATTTTGTTCAAAAATAATTTAAAAAAATAAAAAAATTCAATATAAAATATAAATATTAATATGAGAAATATAAATAAAATGATAATTCCGTTTGCATCCAACCGCTGGATTTTAACGTTTCTTGAGTCAAGAGACAATTTAATATCAAATTAAAAAAAAAATTTTTAATTTAGACGTGAAAAACTCTCATTTAGTTAATATTTTTTATTTTCTATGTATTTTACATAGACTGTTCGTATTAGGAACATTTTTTAGCTTGTTGTTCTTATTAGGAACATGGCACCTAATACGAACAAATTCATTTCTCAAAACTATACCGCTAATTACTTGATTAATACTCAAGATAATTAGCTGATTTTGGCATCATTCGATTCGCTCAATGCCCATCCACTCTGAAATGCAAAAACTTTTTTTCTACGATAAAAAGTCGTTGAAAAAAAAAGAAAACAATCGACATCACTCATACAGCTGTTCTTATTAGGGACATCGCCTCTACTCGACAGGTACAGCATATTGATCCTCTTCTTGTTTCAGGAAAAATAATCGGTTATATATTGATCATATCACTGTCTGCTATTTTCAGCTTTAATCGACAATTCTTTTATTTAATCGAAAAATTACGCATTCATATTTTTATTTCTTATAACCACAGGTTCAAGCTTTTTAGCCGGCCTTGTTGTTACGAAGTTCGCCTTTGCTCAATTCCACGATATTTCTTAATATATCTAAGACCAATTCAGATGTAGGTACAGAGTTTCCTATATCCTAATGCAAATACACACAGCGATAACAAAGTTTAAATGTAATTCTTGACATCAGTTTCAAACATCTTCTACATTTCTACTGAATATTTCTCATCCTATTAATATTTTATTATTAAAAGCATGAATTTATATTTCATTAATCAGTTAAACAAAAAGATATAATAGTTTTAGTTAGAAATTAGGATCTGTTACTACAATGAATAAATCATAAAGAAGAATTTAAAAACACGTGAAATTTTATTATGTTCAAAAGCTAAATAAATAATGATCGTATATCATAAACGATAATAGTTTAAAAGTTCGGTTCAAATGGACGAAATCCAGATACAAGATTGACGTAAAATTCTATTAATGATTTAAGTCATGAAAATTTGCATTTATGATAATTCTAGTGTATCTTCTCGATATTCAAATTAATAGTCTATATTATTAAGTAATTTTGAAACAATACATAATCGTGTATGGTCATTAAATCAATTGGATTTTCTTTACATTGTCCTTTTTTTCATAAAAAATATACTATAGGTCGGAAAACCAGTAAAATGGTCATAACTCCATCCCAAAGTAATATGGGGATGAATCAACTGAGGGTATTTCACTACTCATTGGGGTGTACAAGATAGAAGTAGTCTGAATCCAAAAGCTTTTTACCACCTAAACAGGCTCGCTCGTCAGTTAAAACTACGTGGTCTACAGAAATCCTATCTTAATCATCCCAGCCGATATGAGTTTAAAACTTCGACAACCTAACTTGCTCGAAGATAGATAGCTACAATATATGTTCGCCTGATACTTTCGTCTCGAAAGACCTAGGCTTAGCTGTAATATCCATTTCCACAACATATGATTATGGCTCACAAAATTATATAAACTCGGACTAGCTCGATGCGTTTAAGTTCAGGAAGTCGATGGGTTTACTTACCACTTTAGAAGAATCTGATTAGGTTGAGGTTCACGGATCTAAACACGGGATTGGCGGATTGCATAGCCCAAAAGGATCTAATTGCTCAAATGTTTGAGGGCCAAAAAACATGATTGGCTGATGCTGTAGGTAAAGTTGCAAAATGTCGAATGAAAAATGTCGAAAATAAAATGTAGAAAACTAGAAACCCTTCTAAATCCTAAGTGGAAAACTTTTTCTAAGTTTTGAACAATAGAATATAATACAACATACACACACACAGCACAGAGTGAGGGTGAGGGCAAAATCTTTGATCAAATTGGATTTTGACTTTCGACATTCTGCTTTCGACATTTTTACTTTCGACGTTTTCACCTTCGACATTTAACCACTAAACCATTCTGTAGCCTAAAAGATTCTAATCAGTTCAAAATTAGGGTGCAGCGATCGCTGACCTATGGTACCGTGTTGAAAATGATCGCAGTGATTATTCTGTAGATAGATAATTTTACGTTATTGTACTGTCCTTTAACGTTTGACCTTACACCCGACGTCAATCAAACAAGCAAAAAAATTATAACTTTTTATGTGGCCCTCCCTTCAGTCAGCGAAATCCGTTGAAAATTTTGATAAAATAATAATACCATTCCATTCCTTGACCGCAAGGGCCTTTAGTGACACTTTATTAACAGTCATTGATTTCTTAGAAAAAACCTTTTATGACCTAAAAAAATCATTTGGAAATCTTGAAAAACTAATAATGCCATTCGATTTCTTGACCCCGACAGCTTTTGGTCAAACTTTATAAGTAAAGAAAATTTTGTTGTAAAAAACCTTTCCTTTGTGTAAAAAAATTAATCTGAAAAATATTTTAAGAAACTGACATCACCAATCGATTCCTCTACCCCGATGTCCTTTGAGCAAACTTTGTAAAAAACAAAATTTTTTCTTAAAAAAGCCTTTTTTTAGCAAAAAAAATTACTTGAAAAAATTGAAAAACTAATAGTCCCATTCGATTCCGCGACCCCGTAAACCTTTGGTCAAACTTTATACAAAATCATTTTTTTTCTAAAAAAACACATCCTTTGTGTGAAAAAATTAATCTCAAAAAAATTTCAAAAGACTAATGACAGATTCGGATCTCCCTCCCCCTAGAACCTTTGGCCAAACTTTATAATGGTACTTTGAAGCCTTTGTGTTCTTTTGACCTGCGACACACACACACACACACACAGAGAGACACAGACAAACACATTTTAGTTTTTTTCATATCACCCTCCCTTCAGTCGAAGGGATAAGAGGGAAAAAAAGAACACACAATGCTGTTCATCACCCACTATGAGAAAAACCTCAGTTTGTAACAAAAAATCTGTTTCTGACGAAAAATATCAAACCTCATCCAATTTCTAATATCAATTGATCAATTTCGATACCAGCACTATAGACGATTGTGTTCATCACACCCCATGGTAAAATCAACAACTCACAAAAAAAGCAGCTGTTTTTTGATAAAATATACCAAACCTCACTAATTCCTAACATCAATTGATCAATTCAGATATCACCACAATAAACAATGGTGTTCGTTACACACCATGGAACATGCTCTGGTAAAACCCGGTCGCAAAGAAATCTGCTTGATCGAAAACCTGAGGACATATAAACATGATGTTCCTTTGACCTGAATACCAGAAAACGAACGCATTTTAGTTTTTACATATGACTTCCCTTCAGTCGACGTAGCATGATCTATTGACACCGAACCCCCAACAATTCTGATTGGTCTGAAACCTAGGGTCAAAAAAACATTTTTGGTAAAAAAGTAATTTTTGGGGTCAAAA